>VWZN01006172.1:165618-176619 GCA_013396955.1 Regulus satrapa
AAAAAAAAAAGCAAATGCTTCACCTTTCCAGTTGCTGATAAAACAATTTCCACATTTTCCTTGTATCACTGTACTAGCTGCATCATGCATTCCTTTTCTAGCCACTCAGTCACTTTATACTTTGCTTTTGACTCTTTCTATTGTGTATTAGTAACAAGACCACTTTTACAGTTATCCAGATAAAGAGGAACACTGTATAGGGCTGGAAAAATGACTCCATGTAAACTCTAGTAAAGATGCAGAAAGAAGCTGAACACCTTTTGCAGAAAGCAGAAGCAGAATCAAGTCCAGTTCCTGGTGATAAAACCTGATGAATCAGAAAGTTAAATATTTTTAGAAGACATCTATCACCTAGCCTCTCTAATCAGGTTAAGCCAGATGCAATTCTAGAGGATGTATGCAAAAATACTGAAATTTTGCCTTATGTTTTCCTTGATGCAACTATTTGCATCATATGGCAATTTTTTTTACAGAAAAAAAAACTTAATTAAGTTAAATCACTTAATGAAATTCACATAAAATCAAATCTGATTGTAATTTTTTTTTTTTTAATTCTAGGATAGTGATTCCAAAAGTGAAACCAGAATCAGAGAAAAGAACAGATGACTTATTTATCCAGTCCCAAACACCTTATAAATTCTAAGTTTTGCTATAAATGACTAAATTTATACAAAAACAAAAAAAAAAAAACAACAACAAAAAAAAAAACTTTAATACGTATAAGACATTCAATAATAGTTTCTATTCAGGAAAACAAAACAAAACAAAACAAAAACAAAACAAAACAAAACAAAACAAAACAAAACAAAAAACCTTAAGGGAAGAGAATGCCAGGAGTAGAAGAAAAAAGAATACAGAACAAAATTTTCTTTGACACAAAAGTTTCACTATTAAGAGCCTTGTTTCATATTTGGTCAATTAAAATGCAGTATATTAAAATATAGTACCTTATAACACATGCATAGAGCCCGCTGTCTTGTACCACTGTTGGTCTGAACCAAATGGAGTCTTCTTCTTTGCTCATTCTGGTTCCATCAAAAGCTATAGGTTCCTCAAAATCTCCAGGTCCAGAGCTTTTGTACCACATCAAACTAAGTCCAGCACTTTGGGCTAGGGAGTAATTAGCTCTAATATATCCATAAAAGAGTGCACATTTTATACGAACAGGTTCTCCCACTAGAACTTGATATTTCTTGTAATCCACAGACCAGTCAGTGCATCCATCAGCTACAAGAGAAGAGAAAATGACAAGAGATTGTCAAAGGCTTTGGAAAGCACTATTCACACAGCAGTCTTTATTGTGGGAAAGCATTGCATTTGAAAAAAAAAAAAAAAAGTCCATTGAGGGGCTAGCTTTTTATGTCTGAAAAATTAACTGCATTTTCATGATGTTTATGTCATGCATTTGTCTATAGTGAACAGAGCTATTAGGACATAAATTGCTAAATGTTGATAATCTCTAAGCAATAACTGAGCACTTGCTCTTTTATCCTTTTGAGGAGTTCCATCATGACAAGATATAAAATACTAAAGTGAAATCAGTGCAACACAGAGGGCATGTGGTTCACAGGATGGCACCATCTAAATTGCATCAATCAAGTATCTTCAGGGTTACCATGTAATTGAAAGTCTCAGAAGATATTAGGACAAGCAGCTGCAGTCTGAACCCAAAAGTGTGAAAGTTTGAGATAGATTTGAAGGAGGATAAGAAAATGTCTTTACAATAAGACCAGGGAAATCTCCAGGAAAATTACTATCAGTAATATAAATGGATTATTCAAGAACATGTTTAACAGATCTTACTTGGAATTCCTGACTTTCCAGAACTAAATCACAAATTATCGTTATTAATGTTTTCAATTTTTTCTTGTTGAATAACATCAACTTACCAATACTGTCCCACAATCACTGCTTGTCAGAAAGCAAAGCTGAATTAATTTGGCATTCTGAATCCCACTAATATAACTAAATCCCAAGGCCACACAACCACCAAACTCACACCCTTTGGGTGTGACCTACTGTGCAAGATAAAGCAGTATTCGGACTTAGAACTTAGACTTATCTGTTACCTGGCAGAAAAACAGTGATTTTAGAGTCCTATGTTTGGATGATGCCACAGTACTTGTTATACATTACAAAAATAAGAAAGACTCAGACATTTTCACACATCCCTGTGTAAGCAATAACCTAAGTTGGTCCAACATATAAAGATAGAGCAAAAAAACCCAAAAAAACCAAGAAAACCTTTCAATTGAATTTGCACTGTGAACAAAATTCACACAAAAAAATATTTCATATATCTTTGGGCAGTCTCCTCCTGCATTTACTTTAACAACCAGGAAGGGAAAATAATATGTCACTCTTCCAGTTTTCCTACACAAAAGTTACTAAAAAATAATAACTGTTGTTACAAGGCCCCAGTAAGACTTAGCTATACTAATGCATAAATTGAAGTGAATGAAAACAAAGCTAAACTATTAGCTTCCCCTTAGGACCAAAGAAACTAATTTTCATTTATTTGAGAATTAAATGACATCTTTCATAATTTTATTTTTAGCTTTCTGAAAGAGCATTCCCTCTCACCTGATTTTATTTCTCTCTGCTTCTAAATCCCAATGCCAAAAATGAATTAACAGCCACCTCTAAGAAGTGTTAACTTCATTATATAAGTTACCAGGTAATAAGTTCTTCATCATAGTTTATCATCAGATTGCTTTTCACTGCTTAATTTAGCCTTTACATGTTGATTTACATTATTAGTCTGTAAGCTATGTCTTCTCTTTCAGGATATTCATTTCTAAGGGTTCCCAATTCCTTTAATTTGCAGAATCCATGAGAATATATTGGTGAATAATGCAAACTCTGTTTCAAGCTTTTTGTATTGGATGAAGGATTAACTATGATGGGTAGATGCCACTGACTTTATTTGAGCATGATAGTTCTCATAAGGGACCTGGGGGTCCTGGTTGAAGGGAAGCTGAACATGAGCCAGCAGTGCCCTGGCAGCCAGGAGGGCCAGCCCTGTCCTGGGGCCATCAGGCCCAGCATGGCCGGCCCGGCAGGGGAGGGCATTGTCCCACTCTGCTCTGAGCTGGGGCGGCCTCACCTCGAGTGCTGGGGCAGCTTTGGGTGCCAGGACATTAAACAGACATTCAGCTGTTACAGAACATCCAAAGGAGGGCAGTGAGGATTGTGAGGGGCCTTGAGGGGAAGCCATGTGAGGTCACTTGACACTTAGCCTGGAGAAGAGAAGACCAAGAGAAGAACACATTGGGTCTTCAATATCCTTATGTTGGGAAACAAAAGGGCCAGTCCCAATTTCTTCACTCTCATGAGCAGTGACAGGAGTTGAGGAAATGTCATGAAGCTGTGTCAGCAAAGGTTTAGGTTGGATATTAGGAAACTGCTTTTCAGCCAGTGGTTGGGCACTGGAACAGACTCGCCAGAAAAGTGGACACGGTACCAAACATGACAGAGTTTAAGAATTGTTTGGACTATGCTCTCAGGCACATGATGTGACTCTTGGGGTCAAGAGCTGGACTCCTCGGTCTGGGGTGTCTTCTAACTCAGCATATTCTATGATCCCAGGAAATCCATCTAAGGATCATCCGATTTATCTATGTATTCGCTAAACTATTTGTTCATTTTCTGGCACAAATCACATCAAAATGTTCAACCAGACATCTTAAGAGAATATCTATTTATCCTGGATTCAGCTGTGAGAGAGTTACATTCTTTTCATCAGCTGTTACACTGCTGTGTTTTGGATTCAGAACTAATGAGCTCACACCTGGAATGCTGTGTTAAGCTCCGGGCTCCTGAATACAAGTGATATGTACAGACTACAGTGTCCAACAGAGACCCACAAAGCTGATTAAGGGACTGGAGCATCTCTCCTATGACCACAGGCTGAGAGCTGAGACTGTCCAGTGTGGAGCGGGCTTAGGGGGGATCTTAGTAATGAATACAAATACCTGAAGGGAAGGTGCAAAGAGTCACACTCTTTCCACTAGTGCCCAGTAACAGGACAAGAGGCAGTGGGCACATACTGAAATATGGCAGGCTCTTTCTGATCACCAGGAAACACTTCTTTTCTGTAAGGGCTACTAAAAATTCACAAAGGAGCTTGTGGATTCTTGATTATTGGATATATGTAGAAGCCAGAGAGACCTGGCTCTGAAAAAATACTTTTAGATGGACCATATGAATTACAGAGGTCTCTTCCAACCTCAACTATTTTGTAATTCTGCGTTTTATTACAGTTACACTCAGTGATAACCTTAAGGAAACATATGTACTTTTCTCAAAATGATCTTTGAATGAAGTGAACATTTCTCTTCCTGCTTTCAGAAATATTATACCACTTAAACTGCCAGCACTGGCATTCAAGTCACTTAAAACGGTTTTAACCTTATTACAGCTGGAAGGCTTAATACCTTAAAAATCCTCGAGGAAAATCCTCACAGAATTGCTCAGCCAATGTGCTAATATATGCAAAGGTGCTAATTCAATTTTGTCAGATATAATAGAAGATCATCATTCCCATCATAAGACACAGATATCCTTCTGTGATATTTTCTGATAGCTGATATTTCAGGAGATAACTGTTGATCTCTGCATAAAATGATCCCTATTCCACAGTAACTGAGGAATATAAACAGAAGCTTAAAACCACATAATGAAAAGAAAAACAGACTGCCGTGTCCTTAAAAATATTACTGTGAGCACTCAGATGATGATAGCATGGATGCACCATAATCCGCACCTTCTATATACACTCTGCATGTGGTGTGTAGAGGACACGTGCATTTTTCAGCCTAGAAAAACTTGAATTTATCAAAAAAATTAATTAAAAGCCCAATTTCCAAATTCCTTAAAGAATATAAAGGTACATTTTAAAAGACTCAAACACATATTCAGAGAATTCTTTTGATTCTTATGTTGACATTGCTACCTTAAAAATTTTACATGATTATGTGTTAAATGTGTGTTACTGGCTTTGTAAATAGGGACATAAAACAACCAAGGTTTAATATTAATTTAGATTTTTTAACATGAAATAGATTGAATATTTCGATCCAGTTTCATATTGTAGCTCTGTCCATTTCTACTTTGACTGGATTTTTTTTTCTTGTTTGCTTGCTTTGTTTTACAAAAGTAGGGCACTGACCAAATAAATTATCTAATGTTTCCTCTCTTAATTATGGCACAAAATCAATTGACACAAAATCAACACCTTCAATAATGGTGGTTTAAAACAACTGTGGAGAAATAATACACTTAATTCTTTTCAATGTTTTTATTCATACCATCGCATCATCAAGTAGTCAATCATCTTTTATAAATTGAAAAATACTTTAATAATTCAACAGCTTTTAAATTCCGGAACTGCCTTTGAAAGAATGGCTGGAGTCCCTGATCTCTATTTTAATATGCTGCCAGTTATTGCTACACATAATAGCACAGTATAGTCCAAGAAAAATATAATCCACTCTGTTATTTCCTTGAGTGATTTCAGGGTATGCAATAAACCACACTGCATCACTGTCCTAATAATGAGATTGTTCTGCTCAATAAACAAGTGTCTTTCAGGCTGTATCTGCTGGACAGGACCCAACACGCAGACTTTACTAAGAAAGCCTTACTAACATTACTAAGAAAGCCTTTCCCTTAATTTTTGGTATCATATATATCATCTTCAAGGTAAAATTCTGTGCTTAAAGGAACAAAAATATAAAGCTAAAACTTCTGGGTCTGCTGCTATAGCCTGGTCTCATTCAAAACCTTCAATTCTATAAATAGGTTTCAGGGTTAGAAAAAGTTTACATATTTTCAATATGTTGGTTAAAATATAATTTCCAGACATCTAAACAAATCAGGTCTGATAGTTAAAAACAATTCTCCTAAAATATTTGTAAGAGAAATAGCAAATGATCTTTTTCTTTTTTTTTTTTTTCTTTTTCCTCTTAATGATCTTTAACAAAAAAAATTAAAAACAGATTTACTTTTTCCTGCTCAGTTGTGTTTGAAATTCTGGTCTTAATTTAATTTTATATAAAGAGGATTATGCAATGTCACTGCATCTTCTATTTATTTCTCAGCTACTTTGGGGATTTCTAATAAGGCATTTGCAAACCTGACAAAAAAAGTGATATCATAAATCACAAGAAATTCTGAAAAGTGGATGTGCAAAGGACAAAGCACCAGGTCTTGTTCCTAAAGCTGGAAAATTGTCAAGGAGGGCACTAGAGGTTGCAGAAATAAGATGATAGCATGTAGGGAGAGTAAATATGATGGGTAGAGAAACCAAACAAACAATGATGTATACATGCTGTAAGATTTTTGGGTACAGTGACAAGTATCAGGCTTAACAGGTCAAGAAAACTGGCTTTCCTTAATTGGCTGCTCATCAAACAGCATTTCAAAAGTTCATTGAACAACGCATAAAACTCAGGATTACTTTGCTTAAAACAATTTTCACAGCAATATTTTACCATCAAAATCACAGTTTGCTCTGGATAACTCTCATTACCATCCTTGTTACTTTCTGCTTTTTGCTTACACTAGCTAGTACTAAAATTTAAAAATAAAAATGAAGATTTTATAGTTTATAGCACACTCATTACAGTGCCTGGGCCAATTAACTCTATCCAACAGAACACATGGTATTCTAGTGTGGGTTCTCATTTATGAAGAGATGCAAAGATTGTCTATTTTTGGTTTTCATATGCTTTTATCTGATACAAAAATAAGCTCTGACAGGAATGAAGAAGCAGAGCTTAGAAACAACACATTATGGAGATGAGAGAGAACATGGTCAGTTCTATTCTTAGACTGCTTAGATTTTGTTCTTTCAAAAAATTACCAGTTTAAAATTGTAAAAATGAAAAAAAAAATATTAGTACTCATATTATCAAATTACTCCATTGGGTATTTTATAATTTTTTTTTTTTTAACTGACTGCTATTACAGCTTTACATATTGCTGTACTGTATTTCTGTAGGATACAGCATTTTCACTTGTAAAAGGCATTTTTCATTTTCTTGAAAACTCATGTAAAAACTATGGTTTAGGCTAAAAACATATAGTTCATTCTCAGTCTAAAACTGTGTAGTGTCTGTTATGAGAGGTTGCCAGTAATGGAAAAAGATGTTGAATGATATTTCAGAGAAACAGAAAAAATATTTTGTATATCATATTCTGTTAAAGAAGTTAGTTCCTAAAAGTAGCACTTTTCCCAACTCCAGATAAGTTGTAAAAGGAGTAGATCGGTAGTTGAGGAATTTTGGCAAAAGTACTAGACCATAGGAAGAGAAATAAGGAAAAAATAAATCTATATATTGTCATAAATTAATTAAAACTACTGCATTTCTTGTCTTCCGAATGCTGCACTAACAAGAAACAAGAGTATATATGCCTAGGTATTGGGCTACTTAGAGGAATAAAAAGCACAAAAAAGTAATGTTCAAGGCAGACCAAAGCAGGAGTAAATGCTGCATGTCATAAGTTCCTACTGCAAACCAAGAGCCTTTCCCTGTTGCTTATTCAGCCCCTTTTGCATCTTTCAAGCCCTCTTATTCTGTTTTACCATGTCATATAAATTAGCAAGCTCTGTAAACACACACTTTAAAGGTATCCTGGCTGAACTGACTGATCAGATTCTGCTAGATTGATACCAGGCCAGCAACAAGCATCCACACAGCTTCTCAATCACCCAGTCACGCATGCAACAGAACAGGGGAAAGAATAGGGAAAACAAAAGAATATTCATTGGTCAAGATAAAAATAGTTTAATAAGTGAAGTGAATAAACCTGCAAGTGATGCATAAACACTCCATCATTATCTCCCAAAAGCAGACCAATACCCAGCTAGTTTCTGAAAATGACTGCCTCAATGCCTAAAACCTCCCAACTTTTATATCTGATCATGATGGGTTTTTTGGTGTGAAATACCCCTTTGGCCAATTTGAGTGAGTTGTCCTAGCAGTGCTCCCTCTCAATCTCTTGTACCCCATGCTTGGGGAGTAGAATGGGGAAAAGAGAAGTCTTGTGGTGCAAGCACTGCTCAGCAATAGTCAAAACACTGGTGGGTTACCAACACTTTTTTAGTCACAAATCCAAAATGCAGCACCATAAAGCCTGCTGTGAATAAACATAACTTGATCTCTGTCAGACCTAGTACACAGGTCCCTAATCTTCTGTGTGCTTCTGTCTGCTACCTTCTTTAAATTATCAATTTTCAGCTCAGGGACTGTCTGTACATTTACAGTTACAGCACAGAGATGGCAGCATAGTTTAATCAACAGCCACAAAACATGAGTTTGTTTACTAGATTGATTTCCAAAGCCTGATATTAAACTGCATTAATTTCTGTGCCTATCTGAAATGAATTGGTTCTTCTTTGTTATATTTACTATACAAATTTATTTGAGGGCAGCTCTACATCCTCTGTTTCTTCCATTGAATCACAGAATAGTCTGAGTTGGAAGAGACCCAAAAGGATCGTCAAATTCAGTTCTTAAGTAAATAGCCCATACTGGGATCAAACCCACAACTTTGGTGTTCTTAGCACCAAATCCTTTGTATTACTTGTGTGGCTATACCAGATGATCAGCAATTCTTTTTGAACCTTAAGAGTTCACGTTTCTTTCCTCCCTGCTCCCTAAACATACTGTGATTTATTTTGAAAGACAGCTTTCACCCAGTCTCACTATCACACAATTTCTAAATCATCTATAACTTTTTATATAATCANCAAAGTGACTGAAATAAAATAGTAACTCAGCCTTAAGAGAACTACCATGGGGAGAGGTTTTACTAATTTCTAAAAATTGAGCAAGCACATGCAAGGGTAGGGTTGCTTAGGGTTTTTTTGTTTGTTTGTTTTTTTTTTTGTTTTGTTTTGTTTTTTTTTTTTTTTTCCTTTAGAAAGGAGATTTCCCAGATAAGAGAATCTCTGGGCTATACTGGAGTATCATGCTGCATAGCAGATGGCAAATTATTTAATCTCTTACATAATCTCTCAATTACTGAAACTGCTTCTGAAAATACATTCTGTTCACCAGTAGCTTCATTTTGGAGATTATGAGGAAGTTCAAAGATCTTTTCATGTTGGAATTTCAGTAGCACTCCAGTAACAGCTGCAATGTATACCTCTAAACTTTGTCTACAAAGAGCTCAGCCACTTAATATCACAAAGTTGCTGAATATCAGCTGATCTGCAAAAACTAAATATGTGAGAACTGTCCACTTGCAGTAAATATAAGAAAATTCAGTAGATTAGTTCATAACACAAGAGGATTAAAATTAATCAAATTACAACGTGCACAGGAGAGTACAATTACCTTGTTGCTGTAACTTATCTGGTGGAAATTTCTTAAACTGCATTATCATAACTATGTGACTAGTACTGTTCAGAAATGCAAAGAATTACAGTGAGAACTTCAGAAAGAGCTGAATCTCACAGAAACACTTTATTTCAAACAGACTTTGAATCAAAGTATCATTTTTACTTAAAAATTTCAAAGATTAAAAGTTCTAACCATATAATCATTAAGTATAAATAGGTCATGATGTTACCAGGAATATACTTTTTTTTTTTTAATTACATATTTCTGTTTATTATTTTGTTCTACATTACTTTCACTCCTAAAATACTGTGTGAAAGTTAATATATGGAATCTGGGATTTAGGATTTAAAATATCAATATTCTTTGTGAAAGAATATGTTATCTGCATACAACTCCTATTGGTGGTTTTGATGCTTGCTTCTGCCCTACAGTAATCCTGCTAGACTGAAACTGCAGATATGGATTTATTTAAAGTCATATATGTGTCAGACAGCTGTTTGTGTTCAAAACCACAATTAAATAGAAGCTAGAATGCAGTATAGCATTAAAGAGTACAAAGCAGTATTAGGAAGTTCATTTTTCTTTTTTTACTCAATATGACAAAGTAATTTATTTTTCACAAAGCTGGGAAGAACTTTTAAAATAATCTTTAGTGTATCTCAGTGCTTCAATTTGATTTACTGTGTGTGCATACACATGCAAAAAGAACTGATCGAGCAATTGCAGTGTTCTTGAACAGGAATATGATGTCAATATTTATATCACTATATTAATACAAATGCATGGTGCCATTAGGAATCTGCTAAGCAAGGTCTTAGTAATCACTCGCAGTTCTGAGATGGGCCAGAAACATTTAAACACTTGAAGAGGGAATAAAGTCCTCTTCCCATGGATGTTTTGGGGCAGGTGAGTGGAGCAGAGCTGGACCAAAAGACTGTCTGGGAGGAGGGAAGGAGGCCCAGGGCAGGGAGGTCTGGAAAGGCAGGGCTCTGTGATTATGGTGTCACGACACCCTGCAGCGACCATCACTGCACTGGGGACCCAAGGGATTTTGCCCAGCACACGTCAGATCCGTCAGATCAGACCTGCCTGGTGCTGCCACCAGACGGGGCAAATACGACTAAAGAGGGGGGGAAATCCCCACAAACTGCCCCCTCCATAAGGCTGTATCTTCAATAGGTCATAGGTTTCATTTAAAACATTACTGTCCTTGTAACAGCCTATTCTCTAATGTTATTACATATCTTAATGAGTTTCAAAAAATATACACTGATAATAGATACCGGTACTCTGCTTTGTGTACATATGGACAAGCATCCAACCCTGGAAATGACACATTTTCCTTCTCTTTTGCATTTCTTTTTAGTCTCAAGAGCCTTTTAACATTTTCTGTGTTAATGGTTGAAAGGAAAAATAAACCCTTGACATTAGTCTGAACCTTAATACCAGCAGACAGCTATAATAATGATTAGGAAATATGTATTAACCAAATATAAGAAATGTAGTCATTGTAAGTTGGTAGATCCTTTTTTATTTAAAAAAAAAAAAACAAAAAAACCCAAAAAAAACCACCCAAAAAACCACAAAAAACTCTCAGTTATTTAATGACCAGAGGCAGAATATAACAGATTCTTTGGAAAAAAAAAAAAAA
>VWZN01006172.1:180564-191990 GCA_013396955.1 Regulus satrapa
ATTGATTTATATTTTTCTTTTGGTTTGGTTTGCTGTGCTGATTTTTTTTCTCTTTTTCCATTTACATTACTTTCCAAATGTACTTTTTCCATTACTTTTTTTAGTAAGAAAAAGACCGCTTGCATATATTTATAAGGGAGAATAAGGTTGGCTCACTTTACTTGGCCTGCACTGACTGGGCATGAAACAGCCCAATATTAGCACAGTAGTGCACAAGCTGTTAAGTTTTGTAGTTCAGGTTGGGAGCAGCTCTGTGCTAATGAGACCACACAGCTTCCAGCCTGGAAAGCTGCAAAACTCACAACTGTCAGTGCAGGCATCTCGTAGTAACACATAACTTCTACTTCCCCTTCCAAGAGGAGCTCAGCCTCTGAAAGCAGTCAGAGCAGTTACAGCAACCCTTCATTCATTCTTTCACACACCTTCCCTGGGGTTTCGTGGGTACTGCCATTCATTGTCCCATTTTACAGCAATAAATTAGTGCCACTCCAGCAGCTCAAGATGGCTGTTCACATGGTATTTCTCGGCACATTAGTCGAACAGTAGGAGAAGCCATACGTGTCTCTCATTTGACACTTGAGTCTCATTTCACACTTGGGTTTGCCAACAGAGTAAGAAACAGTATTTATCAAGTTTCTCTTCAACACAGTCCTCTTAATATCAAGGGAAAATTGTCTTTGAGAGTAAAATTGTCTGCAGTTGAGAAATGGTTTCTGCACTGCTATGTTGCAGAGCGTAAATGAACTTAGTTCTTACACTGGTCATCAGCAGCTTAATTACCACTCTAAGGCTTGATCTTTCATGGCAACAAAAATACCCAACAAAAAGGCTGAATTCTTATTGTAGTTCAACCATTGCAAAGAGAGTCTTCCACCAACAGGAATAAAAAGATAATAGCTTTACAAAAAGGCTGATTAATGCAAATTATCCTGATGTGTAAGATTTTGACATAAATATTTTTTTTATTTCAGCTAACCTTTGAAATTGAGGCCAACGCTTTTTCAGAGGATTATTTTTATTTACAAAAAAATCATATCATGATACACAGACCTACTAGAAGCAATACAGAACAAAGAAAACCTAAGGTAAGATTATATGCCTCCTCAAATGGCAATTGCAAATCCATTCTTAAAGGGGTCACTAACCCAGAGGGGCAGGAAAGGAAATAAAATCAAAACTAAAAAAAAACATCCACTTTATAGTATGTGTGAAATTTGATGCAATTAAACCTCACTGTATGGCACATGCTGCATTTTTTTCAGTCACTTAATAAAGAAAATAAACAGGATAAGGTACATAAATATTAATACCAAAATTCTCACCGACTTCATCCTCAGGACATTAAATTTCTGTTTCCTCAGAAGATATTTTTTAAATTATGACATAAGAGAAAGAGAGGGAGAGAGAGGGAGAGAGAGGGAGAGAGAGGGNTTTAGTTGTAGAAAGTGAGTAATCAAAATTTTAAAAATAGGTTTCCTTTTTACTTTGGTCTGCTTTATATTATTATTTATGATCTCTAGGTGATATGACATCTTAGTTATTATAAAAATATTATTATTAGTAACTCCGTACCTAAGGATATACTGAGATTTTTGCTGAAAGTGATTAAAATTCTTCCATTTCACACTTCATTGATTGAATCTCTGTTTTAGATTTAACACAGTATCTTCATAGCAGAACTGATTTTCTTTTTTCCAAGAATATTATCTCCCAGAGAAAAAACCCCAAACATTAGAACGATTCTTTCTGGATTTTTATTTTATCTTTTAAATGCCTATATTACTTGTCAAAATCATGATAATCACACTGTTCAAACTTGCATTAAATACCTTTGTATGTAACGACATTTTAGATATTTCAAAACACAATTTATGCCATTTATGCATTATATCCCCTTCATAAAAGATGAATTAGAAACCTCAACCTTCTTTTCTCTTTTCCACACTTCAGCATCTCACCTTATCTCTATCGCTACATTTTATTCCATTTTTGAAGACAAGATAATTACAGAAACTAGAAAAATTATCTGTTCAATCAGGGTGCCTTCAAAATTGGGTCAATCTAAATAAAAAACTATTTTTTGAATGGAAGTTGGAAAAGAAAACAAGGGAACAACTTTAAACTGAAAAATACTTTTTGCACTTTTCCCAGTTAAATAATCATATTTTATATTTATATTACTGCAAAACAACATAGAACTTAATGCAAAAATATCAGTACTGGGAAAAAAAAAAATAAAAAAAAAAAAAACCCAAACAACCTAGACTTGACTTTTTATCTTTTGTTTCTGAAAAAAAGGTAAAACATTGCTATTCATAGCAAATCTAGATTTTAAAATGAACACCCCTCCACAAAATTGTATTACCAACCTCTAGAGTTGCCTTATCTAGGAAAAATCCCCGTGTTCTTTCCATTGGAAATCTTCCCTTCTATACAGAAATTCCCTGACTTGATGCTCAGGCAGGAGTCACTCAACTACCTGCATACGGACTGCTGTGATGGGTTAACCCCAGCCAGATGCAAGGTGCCCACCAAAGCTGCTCTATAACTCCCTCCCCAGCTGGACAGGGACAAGAAAACATAACAAAAGGCTTGTGAACTGAGGGAAGGACAGGGAGAGATCACCCAACAAACACTGTCATACCAAGGCAAAACGGACTCAGTGTGGGAAAATTAATTTATTACCAATCAAAATCAAATCAATCATTATCAAAATAACGAGACGATCACTGAATTTTAAAAATACCTGCTTCCCACCTCTTTGTCATTTTTGAGCTTAGCTTTACTGCTAGTTCTCTACCTTCATGCCCACAGTGGTGCAGGGAGATGGGCAGTGGGAGTTATGGTCAGTTCATCCCAGGTTGATCACATCTCCTGCTGCTCCCTCCTCAGGGAGAGGAGTCCTGCCATTGCTCCAGCATGGGGTCCCTCCCACAGGAGACAAACCTCCACAGACTTCTCCAACATGAGTCCCATGGAATAAACACAAACAAGAGACCAGCTGGTCTCTGAAGAAATGTCTTTTTCTTTTCCTCTCATCACTTCCCTCTTTTTATTGGAGGGTGGTTTCTGATTAATGTGAAAAAGAACATTCAAATTTTGTGCCTAGTCTATTACAGAAATGTAAGGTATTTATCTCTTCTCATTGATCTTAATTTTTTTCTGTTGTGATGTTGCTAGACGGACAGCACATCAGATGAACTACAGCCCAGCCAAAGGTATTAAAATACACATTTGTCTAAAAAAGAACAGAATTCACTCAATTGCAGCCAAGTATAGTAAAACTGTCAGAAAGAATCAAATTAGTAAGTGCCCAAAACACTCATGAAAGAGTGGGCGTTTCACTCTGGCAAAAAGATGTTAGAAATATAGTAATTTTTTGCTGTTATTTGATTTCTAGGCATATTGGAAATTTTCAGCTTGACTAGAAAATTAATTAATTTATAAGGTTTTCAATTCATCTTACAGTTGGCTGCTTTCCATTTAAGGTATACTTTCTTTTTTTTTTTTTGTTTGCTTGTTATTCTTTTTTTGTTGGTGTTGTTTTTTTGTTTTGTTTGTTTGTTTTAGTTTATTTCGCTTGGTTTTGGTTTTTAAGTTTTTCTGGGGTTTTTTGTTCTTTTTTTTCTGTGTTGATTTGTTTTATTGTTGGTTGTGGGATGTCTTTTTGTTTTCTTTTTTGTTTGTGTGTGGTTTTTTTTTTTGTTTTATTTGTCTTTTTATTTTGCCTCATATATCCAACATAGCATGTTAATAAATAGTCTGCTATGAAAAACTTTCAGTATAATATAAAATTGCTCCTATTATCAGACAAATAAACCTCTTGACAATGAAATAGAAAAAAAGTTTTCGGAACTAACTCATATTGGTATGTGGAAGATATTTTGTTACCAGTTTGGAATATCCTGCAGATCTATTGTGAAAAGCATGTTTTACAGACCATTAGAATATCAGATCCCATAAAGGCATTCAATGATGTAGAATTATTAACTTCTTTGTGAATGAAGCCCTATTGAAAAGGTGGCTATATAATGTAATAGTAAAAGAATTAACCACTGTGAATAAAATATATTGAAATTAAATTTTAATATGTTAGAATCAAAAGTTACATAGTAAATAGAAGGTAATGAAAAATCATCTAAAAGTAAATAAGGAACTGAAAATTTCATAAGTTAGTATTTTGATCTGTTTCTTGAGTTGCTAACAGCTGCTTAGCTTTTAATTTAATCCGTGTATAAGTGCATTTATATCTATCTATGCAAAATCATAAGAACCATTTCACTAAAATGAGCACAGAGAGATATTGGAGGTTAATGAAAATAACCTTCCATAGGAAAATGTTATATATACTTGAATATTAAATAAAATTAATTATGCACCAACAAAAATGAAGTTCATCAAGTTTTTTACTCCTAAACACTATTGTACAGTTCACCTACTAGGTACAGACTTGAAAGAATTTAAATTGTCCACACTTTTTATTCCATTATAAAGTAATCCAATATTTTTAATGACAAAACAGGGCCAAGTCTTCTGAGTCAATGCTTCTTGTTGTCTATCAGGTCTGTGAAAGGAGGAAATAGAGATTGTTGTATTAATTCTTATATTAGGACCACTTATTTGGTGGTGGTCTTTTGTTTGGTTGGGTTTTTTTCGGTTTTCTTTTTTTGTTGTTTGTTTTTGTTTTTGTTTGTTTTTTGTTTTTTTTCTAAAACTCCTGCTGGAAATTGCTTCATAGTCTGTATTTTTGATTGCTTAGAAACTATCTTTCATATTTACAAATTTACAATTTACATTTCACAAACTATCATTTTATTTCATTTATACCTTACAATTACCTGTGGTCAGTTTATATTTTCTCTGCTTTGTGCAAGTCTACTTAATTTCTTATCTCTTATTTGTGACTAGCAATCTTGGAAAGCCCTGAAGACACTTCATGGTCATCTCTTATGCTCATGTGAAATGAAAAGGAGAGAAAAAAAATTTGACTCATCATTGTTTATCTTGATCACTATAGTACAAGGAACACTCCCTTCTGAACATGTGAAATATTACTAGCAGCACTAAGCCTCTTTGTAGCATCAAATTATACTAAGAAAAAAAAAGTTGGTTTTTTTTTTTTTTTTTTGAAGATACATTAAAAATATTGGAACCAGTGCACTTCAAAGGCAGAATTACAAAACAGCAGCACTGAAAATAATTGCTTCAGCTACTGATGCTACAAGTTTCCTCATATGGGTCTAGCATTGTCAAAAAAAACCCCACAAATTTATTAATTTGAATAAAAGCTTAAAGAAAAAAAATCAATATTTTCATCAATATTCAATATGAACCCATCAGACTATAGTCAGTTATTTCCTTTAGGTTTTCTGCAGTTTGAGTAAAACAAGTATATACTGTCTGAAAGAGTTTGACATGACTCCAAGAGAACCATTACATTTCATTTTCATTACTCATTTCATCATTATGATTTATTGTTGACATTTTACACCTATTGCTAAAGTACACACACAGAAGCAGCGAATCTCAATACAACAATATCAAAGATTGGAGAGATGTTCTTGTAAGAAAGAAACAAAAATATAAGCATTCTATTTTCTTCATTATACCACAAGATTATTATTAAGAATTATTTAATTTGTATATCGTAAAGAAATGGAAAATTGAGAGTTTGGGTGCAGATTGTCTCTTTTAGGTATCCAACTTGTGTACCCAACAGAAACTTTGTTTCCTGACTACTCAATAGAGAAAAGCTAGCAAGGCAGCAGCCTGGAATGTGAAAATTAAACAGTTAAATTTCAGTGATGACTAAATTGCCCATGTTCGCAGATGGAGACTTTGAGCACTGGATCTTGGGGGAGAGACCTCGCGTGGGATTGCAACAGCAGCACCCACCCTTCCTGAGCCCTGCATCTCTGCTGATGGGACAGGTCATCTTCCTGAGCAGAAACTAATGAGCAAAGACAAAGTACAGCACAAGAGATTAACTGAAACCAAGACTGTTGGCAGTTTATTCAATGATATGAGATCATGAACTGTGATGGGTCCCGTAACAAAAAGGAATGGGGAAAACACAAAGGGAAAAGCTAAAGGAATGGTTGGCTGTGTAACCAGAATACGAATCCCTACAATTTCTAAGACAGAGGGTCAGCACTTTTACAGAAGAGCACATTCCCATGTTTGCTAAAGAACTTTTTGCTATAAGGACACAGTAATCCCCAGTTTGCCAGTGAAAGAGAATAATATCTCCATGCCTCAGCTTTTTAGTTTTGTAGTCTATACATAGTCATTAACAATATCCTTCATCGTTCCTTTCCCCACACCCCTGACAAGAGCAGGGCTAGAGAGGAAGAGATAAAACCAAGGTGGCATAGCTTCTTAACACCACTGGCTAAGCATATTTCCCCTCCTTTAAGCAATACACAAAACCCCTTTCCCCTTCCCACCTCCAGAGAGTATATTACCAAAAATCATCTCTCAGCCACTGTAAAGCAGAAGCCAAGAAAGCTAGCCTATGTGAAGAAATCAGACAGCGGAACAAACCCACGGGCTGAAGTCAACCCCCAGTGCTTCACAGATATTCTGCTCAAAAACACTTCAAAATATACATGCAGATACATTACAGCAGATCGGTTTCACCCAGTGAGAAACAAATTAACATCTGTCTAGAAAATGATGCTCTGTTGTACACTTTGTCTTTCTCTGTAACTCCCCCTCCAGTTTCCATTCAATTTTAATTCCTGCTCAATTCTGATTTTCTGAAGAGTGAACAACTCGGGAATTGCAACTCTGAACTGCTGTTTTCTAGCTAGTGAAAAATGCATGTGTTCTAGTAGGTGTTCTTGCCAAGACAAATAAAATGTAAAAACATAGTGATTTTCATTATTAAGCCTGCTTTGTCAGATATGGGATTTTCAGAGTCCCCGAATTCAGTAATAACATCTGCTATAAGAGATTAGGTAGGCAAGTGCTAATTAAACTGCTGGGCAACAGCCACGTTATCACTGCTAAACAAGAAATACCTGAAGAGATGAGTCTCAAACAAAGGCAGGAAATGCTACTTTAAATAATTGTTTGGTTCTTCAGTTCACCAAACCTTTCATATGATAGAGTCTGAAGCTTATAAAGATAATGGATTTTGGCTTATAGTTTTGGAAAAAAACTAAGAAAATAGTTGAACTTAAAAACAAACTCACAAAACATACTTTAAGTGGCATAAAAACAGCAACACAACATATGTGTGTTTTCTATTAATTTTGTAGGTTTCTGCAAGATAATTCTAATACTTTGCCACTTTCCCTTACAGGAAGAGTTTATCTGTCACCCACCTGTATATCTATGTAGTATAAATAGCGACTGATGATGTTACCTGCTACTTTTGATTAATAGTAATGGTGGTAGTACAGGTTAGTAGTAGTAGTAGTAGTAGTNCTAGGATTGCAAAAGTAAAAAAAAGCAGTTTGACAGATTTAGAAACTGTCTGTCACTAACCAGACTGTCCACTGTCTCTCACTAATCATTTTCCAGGGGTCATTTGGTCAAATAGATTCACAATCTAAATTCTGATTAAAGTTAGAGAAGCATTATAGGCAGTTTCCTGTTACCCATTGTGAAAATCACGACGGAAATTTCACCAGTACGATCAAGTCTTTTAAAGGCCATTACAATTTCCAGCTGGATAGTCACTTTGATAGCTAGACCCCTTCAGCACTTTTTTCCTTTCTTTCTTCAGCAGCTTTTTATAAATGTGATTCAGTGCTTGTATTGATGGAGTATTTCAAACATCTGCTAACTCTCTTCTCAAAGATTAAAGTTGTTATATATATTTTTTTAAGAGATGTCACTGCAGCATCATTAGTTTATAATTAGTTTATTAGTTCACAATCAAAGACAAAACTGTAAGTAAATAAAATCTCTATGAGCATTGATGTTTACTACTTTCACAGCAGAAATAGCCTTGCCCATCCATATTTTTATATAAAATTAATTCTTCCTATTGGTCACCTGCAGGCATGCAGTTCAGGGGCAATCAGATGCACTGTTGACTAAGGAAACAAAATTGGTAATAACATTCATGAAACAACAGCAATCAAACATATGTGATTATTGCAATATTAATTAACAATATTAATAATTAAATATTAAAAACTGCAATATGCTAAATGTATGGCAGATTAAGCATCACAAAAGAGTGATAACACCAAACAATATTTTCTACCCTTTAACAGAGAGCTCAAATTTTACAGGTATAGTGTTTTAAGTGAGCTGATGAAAAAACTCAATATCTCGTAACTTTTCCTAATTACCTACACTTAGTACAAAATTACTTTTGTCTTCTGAGTGTTCAGAAGTCCCTTAAGTGAGCATTCCTCACTCTTCAGTTTCATCACCTTTTTACTTAAAGATAAGTGACCACTTATAGCTTGAGGTACTTACTTGGCTATTAAAAAAAAAAAGTGAAAAAACCAAACCAAAACAAAGAAAAAAACCAAACAAACAAACAAAAAAAAACCCCCAAAAAACAGTGCAGGTAAACAAGATTTTATCTGTATTCAGTTTTACTTTTACACATGAATTATTAGCTCAATTTTCATAATTTCAGATGAAAAGTTGTCAAAAATATGTTTTTTCCCTTCCTGATATGTCTTGAAAGAACACTACCTCTCTCCTATTAAATTATTCAATATATCTTACCAGAATATTTAGTATTCTTTTAAAAATAAAAAAAAAATATTTAAAAAGAAAAACAAAACAGAAAGCATGCAGTTGTGCATGACAAAGCTGTGCATGATGTATCTACATTATAGAAATTCATTCTCAAAGGGCAGCAAGAGAGATAAGGGCAATTGGTGTTTAAAACCTCCAAGCATTGATTTATAAATCCAGTAAAACAAATCAGTGGAACATCTTTTTCTTGAAATAATTCTAATCATAGTTTTTCCCCCTAAATACTAAAAAGACATTTTAGATATTGGATGAGGCACTGTGCCATAACCATAATCATGTAAGCAAAAGGAACCAGTCTACTTCCACTACTTCCCTGTCTAACCATCCAGGAGCCATTCTCTCACCACCTGACCTGGGACCAAGGACCCCTCCCAGCTACACAGACCATACTCAGTCAGACAAAGTTTCCTTACTAGCTCAATTCCAGCTTTTCTCGATCAGAGTTTCAGACACCTTGATCCTTAAAATAATTTAATCATGGTGTAGGAATGAAATGACAGCTCGAGATGAGTGCCTCTGAAAGGGGACCTTGAACAAAGGAAACCTGGAAGTTCTATGCCCTCACAGTCTAAAGGCTGGAAAATCTGCTGTGTCTCTGTGTGTCCCTCACCTGGCTGGGCCACAGGTCCTGAGCCATTTGTTATGCAAAGGGTCATCACCCCTTCACAGGCTCTTTCCTCAGGCTCCTGTCCCCCAGAGCTCAGCCTGCTGCTTGCTCTTCAGCTGCACTCTGAGCTGCCTGCCCTGAATATATTCCTTGGCACCACTGGTAAAGTTCACAAGACATAAAAAATACTTGGTTTTAAATTTTATTTTTCTTTCAAAATTTCCTTCAATTCACTTGAAAGTGTGTTTTTCCTTACTGAGTTCTGTTCTTAGTTATATACATTTTTATTAATGTTTATAGTCTAGCTTTGTCATTTTGGGGCTTTGCTAAGGCCTCCTCCAGGAAGAACTGAACCTGACAAGGAAAATCATAGAACCATTAAAGGTTGGAAAATCCTCCATGATCACGAGCCCAAACCTTGACCAACCAACTAGTCTCTTTAACCTTGTAAATTAGGCCACAGCAGTAAATGCCACAGCCACTCATTTCTCGAACACCACCAGTGGCAGTGACTCCATTACTTTCTTGAGCAGTGCATTCCAATGTTTAACTACCCTTTCAGGGAAAGAATTCTTCCTCATGTCCAGCCTGAACCTCCCCTGGGGCAGCTTGAGGCCATTTTGTCTTGTCCTGTCCCTAGTTCCCTGGAAGAAAAGGCTGATTCCTGTCTTTGCTATACCCTCCTCTAAGGCAATGATGTCTGCCCTGGGCCTTCCAGCTCCCTCAGCTGTTCCTTACAGGACTGACTCTCCAGACCCTTCCCCAGCTCTGGGCTCACTCCAGCCCCTCAATGCCTTTCTTGTAGTGAGGGGCCCAAGCCTGGACACAGGATTTGAGGTGTGCCCTCACCAGTGCCCAATGCAGGGGGACAATCCCTGCCCTGGTGCTGCTGCCACACCATTGCTGATCCAGGCCAGGTGCCTTTGGCCTTCCCAGCCCCCTGGGCACCCCTGGCTCAAGAAGAGGAAGAGAAGGATGCACAGCTATCATCAAGTACCTACTTTATGCAAACTGCCATAGTCATGGCTGGTCTTCTCTGTATACTGCAACCTTGATTCTAAAATACATACAAACAAGTTTATATTAAAGAATATGATTATTAAAATCAATAAGACTTCCCACACACTGAGGGTTTTTCATATGTCAAATGTCAGCAAAACGGAGACCAAACAGACTTGTTTTTCACCTTCCCTTCAACCGTTTCAAGCAGGCAAGAAGCTGTGAGGGACATTTTATAAGGCAAAGCACACAAAGGCAGGGACAGGTTTTTGGTATTTGCAGTTTTAACGTGCTAAGCAGAAGCTAATCTTATTCTGTTGTATCCTTGGCTTACAGAAACCCAGAGTGTGATTAGTGTGCCTTCCCAAGTGTCAGTGAGAAGTCCCATTTTCTGAAGCTGTTGTCAGAGCAGGTAGAAATGAGCCAGCATCGTGCAGCATAGAAGCTCTCAAAATCTTTCAATGCCTTCAACATCAGTAATTATTTAGTCAGGAAGCATACAGAGGAATTAATCCCTACCTGAGAACCATTTGTTGTTGCAGCAATAAAACCCCTTATATCAGTACGAGTCGTCCATACTTTCATAATAGAGTTCTTTTCTTTCCCTCTAAGCTTCATGTAATTACATATTCAGAAAAAAATTCAGTGCAGCAGACTTCAGATTTACCTATCATGTCTTACAGACCTCATTAGGGAAAAAAGAGTAATTGTGTAAGAAAAGCAATTTATGTTATGCTTTCAAACACATTAAATTTGCAGGTGAAAGTTAGAATTTTGTATCATTTTTCCCTGGCAGATATATTCATTGTATTCATATATATTCATTCATTATAAGCATAAGTGTAAGTATATGTATGACTGAGCTTTAAGGGTGTTATGGATGCTTCTAATCTAAACAACAAATATTAAAGCTATCAGAGTTCTTCTATTTTCTTCCATTTTCTTCTGTTTACTTCCTCTTTTCAATGTAGGCCTCCTTTCTCCCTTGTCCAAAAAGGGACATGAAAAACACTTGCCAGAAAAACAAACACATCTATGCATAGAAAAAAGTTAAAAAAAAAAAAAAAAACCAAAAATAAGCAAGCAATATAAA
>VWZN01006172.1:224099-235620 GCA_013396955.1 Regulus satrapa
AAACCAACCAAAAAACCCCTCAAAAATGGTTTTGCAGTTTGAATTTGAATTCTGGCTGTTCAAATGTCCTTCAAACCTTTCTGACAGATTTCCATTGCTCTGGCCATCAGCAAAAGCACTATTTAATACTCTTTCCCCTGTGGCTTTTATTCTCTAACTTAAGTATATTCACCTAGATGGCAGGATTCCTGGCAGCCCCATCTTTATCTGCCTGACTAGATTGACCCACAAAGAGTAAAAGTGAGCTCAGGGAGCTGCCAGTCATAATGAAGAGTTACAAAAGGAGATGGCCATGGCCAATTTCTGGAGATGCAAATAGTAGATAAAAATTTTTAATATTATAAAGTCCTCTACTTATTTATAAAGAGGTGAACAGAATTATGTATATGTTTTTTAATTTACTCTTATGTGAATTCATTGGATAAAAAATGGTTTGATGACATACAAAAACTCATAACTACCCTCTTATTGATGTTCTAAGTTCTCACTGGGGGGGGCTATCCATCTCCCCAAGAAGACATGAGTAGAATGCAGCACACATTTTAACTACTTAGACCAGTTAGACTGTGAAAGTCAGATCCAAAAATCATATTACAGCTGGAAAGCAGAGATGTAAATGAAAGATGACTGTGCATCCTGTACAAAGTAATAAGAAATTGTTAAAAACAGGTTCCTATCCAATTGAATTCAGTGTAAATTTCCTGATTTCAGTTTGAGTGGGTTTTAGAACCTGGTATTTAATTACTGATCATGCTTTCAGTTTGGAGATATAAACAATAAAGGAAATATTCAATTTTACTTTAAATTATGTAATGATTTCTATTGAAAATTGGCAGCTGCCAGCATTCCAGAAAATGAGACTGCTAATTTATATGCCAAAATAGAAATATTTAGCTACTGAGAGACTTGATAAATCTATCTCAAAATGACTATTTGCAAAATCAAGTGCATATTTATAATTTTGTAAGATTATATTATTTCTCCCAGCATGAAACTGAGAACAAGAAGTTTTCTGCATAGAACCTGATCCACTGGATTGAATATGACCCCTTAATAGATACTATTCTGCAGATAATGATTTAACGATAAGATCTAGCCTGAAGTTACCCAGATCTTATTTGCCTGTCAAAATAATCAAGGAAAACTTTATTATAACAAACAAGAATATTATTTAACAGGGCAAGATTTTACTTGGGAATCAGATTTAAGGAATGATGCTAAAAATATTCTTTTACTGTCCAACTTTAATAACCAATAATACACCAAAATCATTAGTATTTATTCACCATACAAGGTATAGTAAAATTTATCTGGATTTTGTAAAGCTAAGCTTTCATTTGCTAACAAATACAAATAAAGGAAGTCGAGTACTTTGGAATTCCAGACAGTGACAGAAAAAATGTATTGCACCAGATTAGAATCCCTAAACTTCAACTTTTTATTTGATATTACTGCATCTAGTGATTTGTGTCTGTATCTTAAATTGAAGTTAATGGGATAAATATACAAAACCCAAATTAATTTTCATACATCTAATAACTTCACATCAAATTATGATGGTAATCATGAATAGTAAAATTCTAATCAACTTAAGTTAGTGATTTATAAATCGAATATGTTTAAGGTGTCAAACAACAAGACTGAAATATTTTGTTTCATAGCTTGAGATGAGTGTATTTTGCTTTTTCTCTCTAGTCATATTTTAAGTGATATCTGATGTAAATTGTAGTTATAGGAACCTTGAGATAAACTTTTCAATAAGCCAAAACTGACTAATTTTCATCTGCACTTAAGTTACAATATCTTTTTATTGTTTTTCTTTTCATGGTTTAATTATGATCCTTGAAAGCTACTTACACCTAAGATCTTAGTTTCTCTAAACTTCTTTCACTTCAGTTCATTCCATACCTATAAGCATGGAATTAATATGAAACAAGAAGAGGTGGGCTTATAGTAAAGCCAAAGTTCCCATGAAATAATTTCAATGAAGTAGAGATAATAGCTTTATAGTCATTTCCCATGAAAACTATTTTTTGTCACCAAACTTGACTACAGCAATAGATTTCATAAGTGTGAGAAAACACAGATGGTATAGTAGAGCAAGTTGATATAAATAAGCTACCTTGCCTCTATGTATTGATTTTGACAAGTTTCGCCTATTTCAGGTTTTTTGGGAGTCAAAAATAAATTGTGATCCTGATTTCACTTGTTTGCATAACTAAAGGTGCAGCAAAGTCTGATAATCATGACTCTGAGTTGGTCAATTGATACCCTTTCTTGCAATAGTTATTGACACAGAGAACAAGAAAAGCCCTGCATGTTGTCCCCTCTCTCTCTTTCCAAATGGATCTCTCATTCGCCCATTGATTTTACTCCAGTTTGTAAGACACAGCTTATATTGCACAACAGAGAAGCAGTGTTTCATAGTTCCTCTACCAAACATGTAACACCTTCCATAAATATATACACAAACACACATTCAAGCAGACAAAACACACGACTTCAGAAGAGAATGCGAGAAAATGCAAAAAGAATGCTGTATGTGTATAGAAGTAAGTTTCACCCTTCAAATGAAGATTTATAGAGTCTTTCTTCTTCAGGCTTGATGCATAAATGAGCTTGATAATAACTTGTGGCACATCTTAGTGAACACAAATCTTTGAAAGAAATAGATTGACAGTACTGAACTCTGCTTTGAGTATTTTGGTGAATTTATGCAACCGTTTAAGTAAGAATATTACAAGGTCTCATTAAATCAATAATTACAGACTGATGAAGGCTTATTTTTTGTAATGTTTCAGAATTCATACTAAATATTTGGAATTCATAGCTCTTGGAATTGCAGCAAATATAATGTCAACTCCTACAGTCACTGCATAACACAGCATCATAGAATTTCCTGATTTGGAAGGAACTCATAAGGATCATCAACTCAAACGCTCAAATTTCTGATTTTGCACAAGACAACCCCAGGAGTCACCCCATGTGCCTGGGAGCATCCAAATGGTTCTTGAGCTCTGTCAGAGTTGGTGCTGTGACCACATCCCTGGGGAGCCCATTTCAGTGCCCAGCCAACCCTGTGAGAAAAACTTTTTCCTAATAAAAACTTCATTCTATTCAGTTTCAAACAAATTCTAGGTTCGTTTATTTGTTTGTTTGTTTTGACTGATCACTTCCTCTACAATTGAATGCGGGTTTTTTTGCATATTTGTTCTTCTTCTAACACACAGTTTCCTCTTCTGTTTTCCCTCTCTAAAACTTTGCAGGAATTTTAATCTTCTTTTTAGATGCTTGCAGTACCAAACTTTTGCTTAAAAGATCTTCCTTCCTATTTCCAGTCTATATAACTCTAGAAACTCCCTGAAAGATATCTTACAAATACAGCCTTGAATATCTGACTTTCTCATCTTACATGTCTTCTCAGTCTTATCTAGCAGTCTCTTTTTTCATGTTGTTACTTTCCACATTTCTGCATTTTATGATTTCAAAGCTTTCAACCCAAAATTTCAAAAGATACAACTTTCAACTTGACAGCCTATGAAAATCACACAAATTTCTAATTTAATAGAATCAGTGAATTTAATGTTCTTCTAATTAAGCTGACCTAATTATGACAAAAATCAAAGAGAAAATACATCTCTTTTTGAAGTGTCTTTAAGGAACTTCAGCATGGAGCTGTTATTTAACTAAGGTATTACTGATGAATTCAGGTATTTAAGCCCACCCTAACTGTTCAGGAAGTTTTAGGAGCTTAACACTTTGGCTCAAGCTAGTTAATTTTCATGGAATTAATTAATCCTTATAAGAAAGCCCTTTAGCTAATATTATTTCAGTTTATGGTTTTAAGGATTCTGTTTTGATTTAAATTAAATGAGTTTCTGAGCATTTAAAATAGTTTATCTGTTATTTTTCAGCTTCTGGGAATTCCAAACTTGAGTCTTTTAAAATAACAGTAACTATAAATTACAGAAAAGGTTTAATATATAGGTCAAATTATTTACACTTCAAGTTCTATCAGCATCAAATAGAAGGAAAATAAATTTACTCTGACTCTTCCTACTATTAATTTGACCTTTTGCCACAAAGACAGAGGCTGTTGATGTTGCACCGTGCCCTCTACACCTGTGGAACCTTAGAAAAACCTTTCAGCAGCACCATATGGGCACAACATGCAATAACGAACCTTTAACAATGCTAACAGGAACTGGATAGTTCATAAGGTAAAAGAAATTTCTTCTGAGCATTGCTGAGCTGAGCTAGATCTATAGAGTTGATTAAATGACAACTAATAACTTTTTTTTTCCCCCCTAAAGAAACAAGATGTGAAAGACACTGTACAAGAAGATCTGATACTGCTTATGTAGGACATTCTTAATTAGGTTCCGCACTGCGTAACAGCTTAGTTTAACATGGTGACACTCAATTAAGCTGCTTCAACTCAGACAAGCCCTTGAACCAGCTGAAGCCCTTAAAATGGTATACAATTTGCTTGAAAAGTTAAACAAGTTGTAAAGTAGTGATTCGCCTTCTAAAATGTTTCTGTTGACATTTGACATTGTACCTTGGAATGAGTGTGACAAATATAGAATCATCATTTATTCATTCAGTTTAATGACCAAGCTAGTTTTACATTTTTTTTTTTTTCCCCCTGTTGATTTCTAATGGCCCTGCATTGCCAATTTGCTGATGTGAAAGACAGCTGGAACCTCTCATGTTTTATGAATGGTAAAGCAAAACTCTGACCTCAGTTAAAAGTGTGTAGGATTTCTGACAGCAACAAGAAAAGTAGGAACATAATTTAAATAAAAATGCTCTGAATTTGAAACAGAACAGTTAATTTGTCTTTTTATCTTTTCCTGTCACAAGGATCTGCAGTTTTCCATGAAAAAGGAGGAATCCCAAAATTTATTTTGAATTTTGTTTCTCTTCCCCAAGAAAAAACACAGAAGAAAAGTGAAACTCTTGGGAGGAAAACAAGCAACTCTGAACAAAAAATGTCTCCGTCTATAGCTAGTCATTAAACATGATACCAGTCGTTTTAGGTTAATATAACAAACTGCATTGCAGTACAAATCAAAACACAGCAGGACTTTGTCTTAGTTTCTCTCCAGGGAAAACAGTTTAAAAACTTCATAATATCAAATGCTAATTCAAACAGTTTTGAGCTGAAAGTCAATGATATGCATAGCAAATATGCAAACCCAAAAATACTGAATTAGGAAACACTTTTGGATGAGAGTCACTTGTGAGCAGGAAATGCTGTCTTAAGAGCTAAAAAATAGTACAGCTTGTATTGAAAATTATTAGCTTCTTCTGAGGACCTAATAAAATTTGAGACCACAGGATTGAAAGATATAATTCAAAATACCCATGCACAAAATGATTGAAAATAATCTCTCCAGTCTATTTTTTTTTTTTTTTTCTCTGTGATCACTCAGCTTTTTTTCTGGTTTTCGTTTTTCTTTCAAATTTTATCACTTATAAACCTCAGGTGTACCTTGTGTGTTACTCACCTGTTAATACCTGGAGAAGACTATGAAGCTTACACTCATTAAATAATAATTTCTGCTGTCTCTCTCTGTCTTCCTCTCCTGCTATCTTCTTAGCCTACTGAGAACCTTCGACCCAACTGTGGAGAGAGAGGACCGGGAAGCGAAGTGAAGGGACGCACACAATTCCTCTAGTCCCATTAAGAAATTTCTGTGACTACCTTAGCTTGCATCCACTCCATTCATAGCTGAAGAAACATAGCAGTCAAGTCTCTAACAAGATTGTTTCTCTGGAACTGGAGTGCTAAGGACCAGCCACATCCAACTTGCCACGTTTATCAGGCTCATGAAGCTATAAGGCATTCCTGCAAACATCACACTCAGCAGAGCTCTGTAGGAAACAATAGTAAGGTTTCTTAACCATTCATTGTCACAATTCAGGTTCAAAATCGAAAGTTTTACTAATTTTCTGAGCTAAGGCTAAAAGAATCAGACAGGGGGTGGGTGGGCGCTGGAACAGGCTCCCCAGGGGAGGGACCATGACCAAGCCCGACAGACAGCAAGAAATTCTTGGAAAACACTTTCAGTACATGGTGTTATTTTTGGGGCTGTCCTGTCCAGGGTCAGGAGGTGGATTCAGTGCTCCTCGAGGGTCCCTTTCAAACCTGGATATTCTATGATTCTCTGGGCTGAGGGTTTGCAGTATGAACAAGTAAAGTATCAGCATGTTTTAATTAAGACTTACAGTGGTGATGGTTTTAAGTCACAGGACTTAGACAGGTTCCTGAGCTTTAAATAATTTTTTCATGTCTTTTTGAGTTAGAACACGACACTGAGTGTACCTAATGTCTTACAAAATCTACCCACCTACAGCAAGTTCCAAATTTATAAGACTTCTCCAATTGTGAGAAAAATTCTTATGAAATATGATGTATAGCTGCATACCATAAGCTCTGAGTGAAATTAATTATTAATATCAATTATATGGATATTTTTTCCAAAAGCAGAAATAGATGGAAAGATAAAAGATTTCATTAGAAGAGTCTCCTGCCAAAAAAAAAAAAAAAAAAAAAAAAAAAAAAAAAAAAAGTTTTTTAAATTTTATAATCTCTTTATTTTGTAGGAGGATCATGAGAGAGAAGAAAAATATGCTCAGGACTTCACCATCATCCAGAATGCTTCATTAGTTTGCTTTAGTAATTAGTAACATCACAATGTTGACAAATTCCTTATACATAAAAGTCCTGAGTCTTCTTAATGCAAAAAGAAATTCCAGTCAGAGATATATCTTTAGCATACTAACATCCTGTTCCTTGAGAAATGAGAGTGAGGAACAAGTATTATGCTATTTTCAAAATCTATAAGAAATTAGTGGAACCATAATGGATTGTACAGACTTGTGACTTTTACCTGGCATTTTAACTACCAACTTTACATGACAAAAGTGTCAAACAAGAAGATGTTAGTGCTTCATATAGTTGAACTAAGTATGTAACCTGTGAGAGTACAGTAAGCTTAGTAGTAAAATGACTAATCTTCTGAGGAGAAAGACCTAAAATCACATTAAATGCCAGCCCTCTGTTCTTTTATCATAACATGCTTGCTCTCCTGAGCTTTGGATTTTATTTTTAATAGCTTCTATAAGTAAAGCTCTGAAAACAGTCTCATGTTGAAATCTTATCCCATATTCTGGAATGGTTAAAACATCTCCAGGGATGTTAAAGGGTGTTTAAGAGCCCTTCTTGCAGACAAGAACCAAGACACATATACCCTTCACTTTAGCTGCCATAAAGATGAAGCAATTGAGATTTTTGACTTTTTTTGATACCCTGTCAATACTGCAGAACAGGGGGATCATTCGACTGCTTTGAATAGTTGTAAAAGACTAATATAGATGATAAAATGTAATTTATGCACACATATACGGGCATAATTATATGTATACACACATATAAACACATAATAAGATTGTAGGCAAATATGGGGGAAAAAAGACTAATAAGTCTAGTAAGGGCTAAGTATACATATTTAGATCTATAACATCAGTTTTTACATTTTTATCCCTGGTTAGCAAGTAGACAGCATATATTCTGTTTTATGAAATACCTTTTTTGCCTTTTTATCTTCTGTTTGTGCACATCAATTTATTAGATCACTCTACACAATGTCAAGGCATTGAATCTCAGATCACAAAACCGCAACAATATGAAATTCCTCACAACTGAAATAAAACATTTGAACTACTTTACAGATGGTTAGTCAGTCCCCTACTAAAAGTGTTTGTGCTGGGGAGGAGGGCAATAATCTGATGAGAGTGAGAATCTCCAAGGGACAGGAAAAAAGATTTCAAATAACAGCAAGTCAGCATTCTCTTTAACATGTCACTCTACTGTGGACAAATAATAGAGTAAGCATCCATTGAACCTTGAAAAAATACTTTTAATTTTGTTCACTATTTCCAGGCCTCCAAAGATATTTTAAAGCAAAACTGACAAGAGCGGGAGTCTCTTCCTCTTCTGGATAGTTCTCTTGTTCATTATTTGTAACTGCACAAACTAATTTTCCCTCTTACTCAGCCTTCCAAATGGCTTTTACAGGTGAATTAGATGTTTTCTGGTATTTATTCTTCCCTTTTTCATAAGAAGAATTATAGCATTGAAGATATTCATAATGGAATAGCCTGACAATGGGACATTGACATATGCACAGATGATAAACAGAACTTCTCTCTGATGAAATGTAAGTGTAAATGTAAAAAAAAAAATTAAAAAAAAAAAAAAATTAAAAAAAAAGTTTGCCTCTGCAACAAAACTAATTTAAAAGTCAAGCTCATTTTACTGAAAATTCCTTCAAAAGGGCAAAGGAAATAATGACACTTGGCTAATATTCAGTACATTTTGGGCTTCTGTTATTGAAACAATTACATATATTATAATGTAAATCATAAAGTCAAATCTCAAATCACAAACCCTTTTAAATAAAATCACTTCTATCACAGCAACTTAAAGCAGAGTTGCTTAGCATATCTCTTGAGATCTTTAACATTTTACCCGTGTTTGTCTTGAGCAGATGCCTTGAACTTTTCTCTTTTTCAGTATGTCATGCTACAACAAGGCTGCTCTAGTAATTTTTTTACTATACAACAGCCTCTTCAGATTGTATTTAAGATCACTAAAATTCTATGTGCTTATAAAAAAGAAAATTAAATAATCTTGCTTCTATAAAATTTGAGCATTTTTTTCAGGCCTTTCTATGCATGTAAGTTCTTGATGAAAAAAGTCACAAGGGACAATCTAGTAACCACGAAGCGAGAAATGTTGTTATTTACTTAAAGAAGGACCTGCTCAATGAAAGCCAAGAAGAGATTCTGACTGCTCTAAAGGGAAAAAATAGGAGAGCATTGAAAAGAAAATGTGTGGGTTTTTTGCTTTATCACACCAGAGCCAACTCTCAATGTGAAGTCCAAAACAGCAGTGGTTGTTGAGCAACTGACTAGATGCAGTAGCTCAGACCAACTCCAGGGAAGCAGAAAAAATTGCTTGTTTGACATGAGTATTTATCTGAATTGCTATTTAATTTTAGAAATAAAATATAAAAGAAACAACATTAGGAACGATCACAACATTTTACCAGTTTTATGAGGCACCAATGCACTTTTGTGCATATGAGGCACTTTTGTCATTCTAATATAGAAGAATTTTTACGTTTCCCTCCCTGCCCATAAAATACTAGATAGCTAATTTATATCATTTTTCCACCAGCAATACTAACTCAGAAATGCTTAAGAGGATCCACATTTCTAGACCACCACTCTATGTGGTGTCACCTTCAAGATCTACCATGGTCTACCAAAGGTCCCAGCAGACCTTTCCAATTGAAGATTAAATTCTCTCACAGCTATGGCAGAGAAAGGCAGTAAATTCCAGTCGTTCTTCAGCTGGCTAAAAACTCTCAAATGCATGAGTAGAGAGAGCAATTTTCCCATGAGGAGTTAAAACTTCTGTTGCTATTCACCTTCTTTACCATGTCACACTAACTCCTCTCAAGGGAACAGAATGAATGCTCTGCCCTTGTCTTACAGGCCCCACTTTGTTGTCAAAGCTCAAGGTCTTTAATACAGTCAAAATACTTAAAAATACTCTGTAGGGTTAAAAAGATGTTGAATTAATAAGGAACAGGCACTGCAGATGGCACATGTGTGCATCATAATATACATAATTTTAAAAATAGTGTTCTGCTCAAAAGAGTACAGACAGGTTTTACTGCTTTCCCAGATGACTTAGATTTTCCTGTATGCATTTTTTATATATAAAAGAGAAAACGATTGCATGGTAAATTCTCAAAAAACAGCCTACCAATCAAATTCTAGGGATGTAAGATTTGTCATCACAAATATCTATGTGATGTTTATTTGCAATTATTGCTTGTTAACATCTTATAAATATTTAGTGACTTGATTTCCATGCTTCCGTAGTCATCCTGAAATGACCTGACTGTAAATGTGGAGGAAGCTATGAAGTTTGTTTTCCCAAAATATAGATAAGTTTTCTTCTCTTCAATCTTTTCAACATTTTGACAAAAATGAATGTTTTAAAATGTAGTTCTATTATTATCTACCAGTTCTATTAATCTACCTCTTTGGAAAGTACTTTCACTCAGACTTTGTATAAATCATAAAAAAATATTATTCTCTTCTATTAGAGTAAGAACAATTTTTTCAGTGAATATTTACATTAAAATTATTTAAAATGCAACTGTGTTTCCATCACTAAATTTTCTTTGTCTCTCTTTTGAAGATATTTGGAAGCAAGCATCATTTTATTAACATTTATTCATGCAGTTATCACATTTCTAAACAATAATTTCTTGATCATATGCCTATATTTTTGTATACATGGGATGGAGAAATAATGATCAATGAAAACAGACAAATTAGGATGGGGAAATACTATTCTAAGAGCAAAAGTCTGTCTTCTAAAGTGCAAACCTTGTTATAAATCTACATGGCAGCTGGACTGTAAATGGTGTATGGTCACACAGTTGACAAATTAGACCTGCCAACAGCTACAAAGAGATGAAAATTGAGGGAATTTCAGCCCAGAACAAAAAGACAGACTTTCTTCTTTTGATCTCAATTTGCATAAAAAACCATAGCATGTTGTTTAAAACAAAATCGTGCAAATAAAGTACACCAGAGAGAACAGTCCTCAGGCAGGAGCCCTCCATAACAATAGCCTTCTGAATGGAACATTGAATCAACCCATGGACAAAAAGCTTGCTACCAATCTCTCTTTCTTTTCCTCCTACCCACTGAAGCAGAATAATACTTCATTGCTTGTACAGTCTTTCCACTCTAGGCCAGGAGAAACATATACTACCTGACAGAGCCTGAGATTCCCTGGTGCCAACTTTCAATTTAATTGTACAGACAGAAAGGATTCTGAAAAGACTGATGTGTCAGTAGCTGTAAAGAACATTAAATCCACTTAGTGTGGACAAAATCTTGAGTCATTTTAAAGAGGCTAAAATGGAATGGTTCCTGGCATTTACAAACTAGTTTTGAATCAATACCAAGGCTAACTGTTTATTGCATACAGAATATGCTTACATAAAAGTCTGGGTTGAAGAAATTTGGGCCCATGTGAAGAACAGGCTCCAGGGTTGTAGACTGCATGCTTACATGCTGTTTGCCAGGTTTGCTCTATTTGAATCCCACACTTAGATGAGCTCATCTGGGAGCAGAGCTCCCAGGTGTACATTACTTTGATTTCTGGACCCTGTGAGTAACTCATATGCATCTGCTAAAATAAATTAATGTCTGATACCATTTCCTGACTTTAACATTTCCAAAACTAATGTAAATTCATTATTGATTAGGTCATAGTCATGAAAGAATTTTGAATCCTGATTTAAGCCTCATTCTGGTGTTTCTCCAGTACATGCCCCTTAAGACTATTAGAGTCACTCCTGATTTATACATACACATATAAGATGATTACTGATGCTGTGTTAAGAGCATATGTGAGTATTGG
>VWZN01006175.1:0-10730 GCA_013396955.1 Regulus satrapa
CTGGGAAAACTAGCTACTAATACGATAGGTGACAAAGTTACGAATATATGTGTGAAGAATATAGAGAACATACAAAAGAAAAAAAGGCAAAACGCAAATAGCATCACCTGAAAAACCTCTTCCCCCTCCTCCACTGACCTCGGTGTCTGCAGAGTTTCTTCTCTCACATATTCTCACCCTTCTTTCCCAGCTACAGTTGCTGTTGCACATTTTTTTCCCTCTTCTTAAATATGTTGCCCAAGGCACTGCCACTGTTGCTGATGGGCTCAACCTTGGCCAGCAGCAGGTCTGTCTTGGAGCTGGCTGGCATTGGCTCTGTTTGACATGGAGACAGCTTCTTGTGTCTTCTCACAGAAGCCACCCTTGTAGCCCCTCTGCTACCAAAACCTTGCTACACAAACCCAATGCATTCAGATATACCCTTTGTCATATTCACTCTCTGTCTTAAATGGATTGGTAGCATGCTATGTATGTGTAATTATGGTTACTGTATTTCAGTGTATTTTGTTCATCATTTTTAAATGTGTTTTCTCAGTAGAAGTATTTGATTTAACAGAAAATAGCTTTCAATTTAACAGAAATAGTAGCAATGTAGAAATATTGTCAGTATACACCAGCACATGTCCTTTTTTAATTTTTTCTATTAAACCAGGCTTGATTTTTAATGTGGTGCTTAAATTAATGACCTGAGAACTGCAAATGCTAATTATTTGCACATACAAAGTGCCTTATAGCTATTTTTCTTTTGATGTTTGGTTTTAATAGTGATATGCTTCTAAGCAATTGCTTTTTTTTCTCTGTCATAATGTCATTAAGCTCCAAGGTGTTTTGTTTTTGGTTTTTTTTTTGTCATTTCTCTCTATTTCTGTTCTTTCTGTGATTTAATCTTTCCCTCACCCTCTCTTCTGTACTTTATTATGCTGAAGTAAATGTTGAAAGAAATGTTGTATATAGTGGGATTTTAATGAACAGTAATCTGAAAATACTTTTCTGTTACAAAGAATTATTTTTTTCTGATAATGATGAGTTATTTTAGCATGTTTTAATTAAAATGTTGCAAATATTTGATATTAGCATTTTAAATAGTTTTAGTTCCCTTTTAAAAAAGTAATCCATTCTCTTTGAAAAGTAATTTACTACCCTTTTGTGATTAAAACCTGTTGCAGTATCAAATAGCTCCAAAATATGTATTCAATCATTTGCCATTTGGTTTTTTCCATTTACTTAATCTCAAAGTAGTGATTTTGATAGCACTGAATATCCTTGTATGATTGAGTTCTGTAGCTGTCAGCTTTTCTTTTCCTACAGAAATTGTATTTTGCTGCCACATGGACTATTACTCAAGATAATCCGATGTCATATTATTAGCTAGCTTGCAAACCAGGCATCTCCTTCCATCCATTCTTTGGGAGATGATGAAATGTAATTTGGCCCCAGTAAAGATTCAGGGCTCTTAGTAGCTTTCTGGGGACAGTAAGGGACAAGAAGCTCCAAATTAGCTCTTCCTAGGTGTATCATTCAATGTGCTATCCTTATTCAGAGATCATGTTTTTCCTTGATCTGTAACAGAAAAGGGCACTGAGGGCTGAAAACTGGCTTCCATGCTATGTGCAACACTTTGTACTGTTGTATGCTTGTCCATTGGATCTGAATACTTTTCTATATGCAGTCTTTTCCCAAATAAATTTTATTTAATGTTGAAAGATAATATGGATGTCTCTTTCTAGAAGAAATTGTTTTTCATGACATAATGTCAATCAGAAGAAATAAATCAGCGCAGTCAGTCTGAAATGGGAAAATTATTTTACTTGCTTTCAGCAAGTTGGACTAAAACTTGTTTTATATTATATTATTTGTTTTTATATTTATCCACAATGGAAAAATGAATAGATGCTGAGGTCAGAAAGAATTAAGTATGACTGTATGATATTGACCTTCTATGTAACACATGCCATAGGCTTCTACAGAGATTCTTGCATTAATCTATAACTTCTAATTTAACTAGAACATCACATTTTAATTGACGAGTGGAAGGAAAGACTCGTGGCCAACCAGTGTGATTGATAATGCGAGCTTCAACTTTATTCAGAAAGAACAACTCTTTTATACTCTTCAATAAACATGCACACCTGCTACAATATCATTGGTGTGAACAGAGTACATTTGCATACTCCTTCTTGCTGTGATCTGAGTTGCCAAGGTTCTCCCCTCATTCCTCACTAACTGAAACTTCCTCTTGTTTATAAAAACAAGATTGTCAAGGGCACAGTGCTCTTGCTTTTCTTCTCAGCTAGCACAACTTGCAAGTTCCAAATAGGCCTGCCTAGGCCTATTTCATCTAACCACGCTAATAAGAGGATTGCTTGTACACCTTCGCAGTGCCTGATTTGCGGCATTCTGCAACATTTAATGTAGGGTTTTTGAATAATAGAGAATCTATTATGTGTTTAAGTTAAATATTATGATAGTTATTTATGACCTCTTAAAAAAATCTTATTGCTAGCCTAGATTTTGTCTGATTTTATCTTCAACTGATGATCTTGTTAGAAGCTCTGTCAGGTCTCTCTGTCTTCCCCCGGGTTCCCCGGCTAGTCTGGCACATGTGTGAAGGGAGCAGAACCCGACAAGGAGAGAAAGATAAAAGACCACAGGAGGTCTCTGTCTCCGGGACCAGTCCCAGTTTAATCAGAACTTATTTTCAAGGAGAAAAGAGCGAACCCACGACCTTGCCCTCCAGTCTTAAACCCAGGGAAAAGGGAGGAGAGGAACAGAACATAAACAATGGGGTATAAACAGAGGGGCGGGGAAAGAGGAAGGCTTAGCCATGTCACAAACTCAGGGGGGATACAGAACAAATAATTTCTGTGCAATAGATATATAATAACTACGAACCCTGTGATACAAACAATATCACTACATAGTGCACCACCACAAAGCTGTACATGATAGAATTCTGTGTCATCAGAAAATTCTCTACACTTAAATGCCAAGTCCTTTCTTAATCTCCTGTTAAATTAGACTGTAAGCTTGTTTAGTTTGTGTAGGGTAGGCTTTCCACACCTAGAAAAGCTCTAATGTTTTGTAGGTTTTTCAGTTTATTGATACAGGTTTCTAGTGTGGACATATATTGATATTGTCTCTAGTAATGGTTTTCATGGGGAAATACCATACACAATGTATTCTATTATATATTGCTATACAGGTTAAGTCAAGGATTTAACTTATTTTTCTAATCACTGTTTTGCATGATTTGGTTGTTTTAGTTTTTAACTACAGTCACTAAATTCCCTTACAGAGTCCCCATTTGCTGAAATATGTTACCTTATAGTAGAAACATGACTTAGTTTTGTAGTCTTAAAAGATCATGCATCTAGCAATATAAAAGCATCTTCATCTAAAACCTGATATCCCCTTTTTCCACTTCACTAGCATTTGCAGACTACTGAGATTTGCTTTGTATCTTGAGAATAGTTCCTGTGAGGTTCTGTCAGTCATTTGAATGATAATAGATGTCATTAATTTTGAGATGCATTAGCTCATTAATTTTGAAAATCTTCTATATTAATTTAATTGCTTTGATTGTAGTTTGCCTCTCATCTTTCATATTTCTTAACTTTCATGGACCTCAGGCCATCTTGTTTGAGTACAGATGCTTTTTAAAAGCAGGTGTTATAACATCTGTTTGTTATACTTTTGGAGAGAAATCTAACATCTCTTTGTTCTGTAAAATAGCTTTTAAAATAGCTGTTTCTATTGCTGTGAATTCAGCTTAGCCAGCAGTGGGAGATAAGACATAAATCAATTAGAAACTTGGTCACACTTGTTCTCTTTTTTGTGGGTCTGTTCAGAGGGGACAAGATCCTTCATCTAACTGTCAATTTCTTAACAACCTGTACTGAATTATGTATTAATGTTTCCATGTTATCAAGTTTTCATATATGTTTTAAAAGACACTGTAGTTTTTACATTTAACCCATTTAACCTTTCAGAAAGAATTATTTCGTTTGCTTCAAATTTGATTTTTTTTCTTTCTGTTATTTTCTAATAAGTACTCATGATGTTGAATTTGACTGTATAAAACCACTGCTGTTCAGTTACACTGGGACTTACAGCTTTAATTGTCAGGGTGCAGATTAGAGAGAACCTGTATTCTACTCAAGCATTTCCATGTACTACAAGTGTAATTGGTTCTGCATTTTGCATACATCAGTGAAAGATTCAGCATCAATAATTTTTTAAAATATTACTGCCTAAATTCAAATTATAGCTGAAAAATATAACACTTCTGAATAATGTGCTTGCATTCATTGCCTTTCTGCTGACAAAAATTGTTAGTGTTTTCAAAAAGAGTATTCTATTAGTTTTTCCAGCATCTTCTGGTGCTTGACTGCAACTGTGCTTGGCAAACTCCAAACAATTAGGATTATTCTCAAAAGGATTCAGAACTTCTTTCTTTTGGATTTTCATTCTCAGTTTAAGAACTGGTTGTTGTCTAAAATGTCTTGCAATTGGGTGTGGACTATTTCATTAGGATTGGTGACTTATTTATTATTCACATCATCCCTAGAAACCAGACTCTAGAAGTATATTTATCCAAAATAAAGTGTGATACTATGGACTTCCCTTGATTATTTTTTCCCAATATGATGTGATTTGTGGTTTTCAGCAATTGCTATTAATTTTTCTTCTGCAGTATTTTTACCATAAAATTTCAGCTTCTTTTATTTAAATGTCATTCAATGTGGGAACCTCATGAGATTTAACCAGCCATGTGCAAGGTGCTGCATCTGGGTCAAAAACTCCCGGTATCAATACAGGCTGGGGGATGAACAGATCGAGAGCAGCTCTGCCAAGAAGGACTTGGGGGTGCTGGTGGATTATAAGCTGGACATGAGACCGCAATGTGTGCTTGCAGCCTAGAAAGGCAATTATATCCTGGGCTACATCCAAAACAGCATGGACAGCAGGTTGAGGGAGGGGATTCTGCCCCTCTACTCTGCTCTGGTGAGACGCTACCTGGAGTACTGCATCCAGCTCTGGGGTTCCCAGTACAGGAAGTACATGGACCTGTTGAAGCAAGCCCAGAGGAGGTCACCAAGATGATTAGAGGGATGGATCACCTCTCCTATGAGGAAAGGCTGAGAGTGCTGGGATTGTTCAGCCTGGAGAAGAGAAGGCTTCAGGGTGACCTATTTGCAGCCTTTCAGCACTTGATGGGAGCTTATAAAAAGGGGGGAGAGGGACTTTTTGCAAGTGCAGATAGTGACAGGACAAGGAGAAATGGCTTTAAATTGAAAAAGGGTAGATTTTGATTGGATATTAGAAAGAAATTCTTTACTGTGAAGGTGGTGAGACACTGGCACAAGTTGCCCAGAGAAGTGGCTGCCCCATCCCTGGAAATGTTCAAGGCTGAGTTGGATGGGGCTCTTAGCAACCCGGTCTAGTGAAACTTGTCCCTGCCCATGGGAGGGGGTTTGGAACCAGATGATCTTTAAAGTCCCTTCCAACTCAAACTATTTTGTGATTCTATGATTCTATGTTAACAAAAATTTTACTAGAGTTTGAAAGGTAAAGGGGTCAAATGCAATAGTTCAAATGACCTGAAATTATTAAAGTAAGTTACAAGAGCTGTATGACTGAAATAATTTGTGCATTTTCTAATTGTTTTTTGCTTGTTTTTTTATAGGGTGTGTCCAGATACAGACTCAGTTGTAAGTAGACTTATTTCCAACACAAATGCATATGGTAACATTGTCAAGCACTCCAATCTGTTTTAATTTGACTTATATACAGGACAGAGGATCTGATATTTTTACAGCATAGTTGAAGTGTTTATTTTGTTCAGAACATAGTCTTTAGCAGTATATACAAATATGCATCAGTAATACATTTATATTTCTTAACAATCCTAAGTTTTAAACACAGTGTTTTTTCTGCAATTATTTGCTTTTTGTTTTGCAAATTGGCAGCTTAATTGCTTGACTAATCGATTTTAAGTAAGAAAAAGGTCCAGAGAACCCAGATTTGCATCATCGTGTTCCTCTGCTTAAAACTGTCTCTTTGGAGAACCCTTCTAATAATGGAGCTCTGCTTGATTGCTGGCAATAGTGTGTAGGAATATATGTTTTAAAATATGGCTTTAAATGCAGTATCTTAGTGCACTTTATTCATGGTCTGTTTTTCATTGGTCTCAGTTAAATTATCATGAGTCTTAGAATTTTATTTATTAAATTCAAATAAGTGACAGTTGCAAATGAAATTCTTGTGTTAATGCTTTATATTTACTTAATTGAGAATTTTCTCTTTATTAGCTATGGTAGGGAATCATTTACAGAATTATTTATGTGTCCTTTTGTGGACAGTTCTTTTAATTCAATGTCAATTATATTAAATAATTTAGGTTTACAAGATCACCTGTTTTGTGGATATTTTTCTTTGCATTTAATATCTGGGAGTTTTACTACCTAGTATTAAAACTTATTTTGAGAAACTTGGTTTCCATTCTTCTAAATAATTAAAACAATTTTTTCACATACTAGAGCTCTATGTGCATGATCAGCCTTATAAGCATCATTTGAGACAGTTATTTTATCCTATACAAAGTAATCTTGACTTAGAACACATTAATTAGGTATGTTTAAAATAACTTTAGAATCATTCCTTACATTATTAGGTTTTTTATAGAAATAATGTCTTTTGACTGTTCAGGTTGAGTCATTGGAGTGAAACATACCTGGATATGATGTGCAGTGTTTATTTTCTTCCTTGATTATCTTGGTCTCTACATGAAAAAAAAATCAATACATTCAACTGTAAATGTGTTTAACATCCTTTCTGACTGCATGAGGCACACCATATGATAATTTAGTTGTTTTGTCTAGATGTAATTTATATATGGTTGAAAAAAAGACCTTATAGATCCTCTAGAAAATCCTCTTCTGGAAGGTCCCATTTCAAATGTTTTTCATTTTTCATGTCTTTTAAATTAAGATTTCCATTCTGTTACATTTTTCAGTCTTAATATAGCATGGTTATGGTGTGGTTGCTTCCATTGCTTTTTGGATGCCAGATGGAACAGAGCAAGGAAACTGAGTCAAAGTATTGACTGAAACTCTAAAAATAAGTTTCAAGAATAGAATGCTCAGTCTTCGTGCTTTTTGTATAGGCGGTTTTACTTTATGTCCTTATGTTTTATTTCTTTAAAAAATTATTCACCCCAGAATTTTTTTAGAACATACTAATTCAAAGACAGAGTTATAAACCCTAAAGATTTTATGTATATTTAGAACTATATAATAAATTAATCAATAATGTGTTGTGTTACACCTGCAAACATAAGGAAAACTGCAGGGCTTATTGTTATATGTTTAATTGCTTGATAGGATGCCTGAGAATGTGAAACCTTCTTTGGAGGAAGTCCACCTTTCCAGTGACTTCTAGAGAGTTCAAGTCACATCCATATTGAGCTTATTTTTACTACAAATACTATAAATAATATCTTTAGGTAGGGGGCTAGACCTTCATCCCAAATCATATTAATAACTACTTCTTACAGAAACACAAAATTTGTAAAGATCATCTTATCCCGAAGTTCAAAATTACATGTATATACAAGAAGATTGTGGGGCTTTTTCTCCATTCAGTGCAGTAGGCTGTAATGAGTTGATGCTGGCCAGATGCCAGGCACCCACCAAAGCTGCTCTATCACTCCCCTCCATAGTCAGAGAGGAGAGAGAAAATCTAATGAAGTGTTCATGGTTTGAGATAAGGACTGGGAAACATCATTCATCAAATACTGTCCTGGGCAAAACAGGCTTTAATTAGAGATATGAATTGAGTTTATTACTAACAAAATCACAGCAGAATAATGAAAAGTAAAATAAAACCTGAAAAACACCTTCCCCCCCACCCCTCCCTCCTTCCCAGCTCTACCTCCTCCCACCAATGGCTCAGGGAGACAAGGAGTGGGGGTTATGGTCAGTTCATCACCTGTGGTTTCTCCCGCTGCTCAGGGACAGGAGTCCTTCCCCTGCTGCACCATGGTGTCCTTCCCATAGGAGACAGTTCTCTGTGAACTTCTCCATCATAAGTCCATCTCACTAGCAACAGCTCTTTGCGAACTGCTGCAACATGAGTCCATACCATGGACAACAGTCCTCCTCAAACTGCTGCAGCATGGGTCACTCTTCCACAGGGTGCAGTCCTTCAAGGACAGGCTGCTCCAGCAAGGATTCCTCTCTCCACAGGCCTCCTACAGGGTCACAGCGTCTTCTCAGGTATCGTCCTGCTCTGGTGTGGGGCTCCTCCATAGGCTGCAGGTGAATCTCTGCATCCCCTATGTAGCTCCATGGGCTGCAGGGGGACAGACTGCTTCACCATGGTCATCACCATGAGATACAGAGGAATCCCAGCTTCTCACAGAAGCCACCCCTGTAGCCCCCCCTCCCCACTATCAAAACCAGGCCATGCAAACCCAAAACACAGGCAAATCAGGTCTTGTCTGTATTGTGTGCCTGGTACTTAAATGATGCACTGTGATCCACCATGTAACATATGGTTCTGTCTTTGTAGGAGTGTGAAGAAGGGAGTAAGAATTAGTCAAGTAAAAGTATATGCCTTCATTAATATGAGATTTGCGATTATGTATCTCACTTGAAGGGCTGTGTCTTCTACCACTGTTGCAAAATGTAGATTTGAAAATAAAATTTTAATGTTTCAGGAAGCAGAACTGTTCAACTGTTTAAAATATTGAAAATAATATTTTGAAATTACTACTTAACTTGTTAAATAAGATTTTAAAGTACCATTTTACTTATATATGATGCAATTTGTTGTTGCTGCCATTACAAAGGTACATTAAGTATTTCTTCTACCCTTTGCCATTTTTATAAGAAGTTTATAACTAGGGAAATTTTGAAGACATCTGAGGGTTTTTTCATAATAAACTTACTGTAGCATCTCAGCAGTTATATAGACACTATGCATGCAAAGTCATGAAGCCATGAGTGGGATTTTATTTTTCTGTTCTGAATGGGAAAAATATCTGTAAATCCAAGTATACCCCTTTATATAGAATATACAGAAGTGTGGGGTTTTGCACATTTCTGAAATTTAGATTATCATATTAGAGACTTGTTTATTTCTGTTCCAAAGCATTTTTATCAAAGTGCTTAGCTAAGAGTTCAAAAATATTTTAAACATAATTCTTTTCAGTTAATATTTAATTGCCTGCAAGAATTGAAAAACTGAACTAGTTTGAAGTTCCCAGATGCTTATTAGCTTTAAAAATCCAGGACAGTGCTGGAGATGCACAAACAAAAACTTTGGAACCTGATTTTGAGTGCTTGTATTTAAAGGTTCATCCATGCCTTTTAATTAATGTGGATATTCTTTGCTAAAACAACACTACAGCCTTGCTGTCTTTTCAAGGGGGAGAGAGGAAGTTGCAACCTGTATAACATAGAATTTTTTATTCACCTATTAAAGTACTGACTAGTATTTAGAATAGGTTATGCTGCACCATCAGAGCCATAGTCACTTAGCTGAAAGAATTAGAAGTAGAAACTGGGAAAATATTTGGAGCTAAGAGTATTGTAGGATTATTTAACAGTAATTTGTAAAGTTAAAATGCATCTGCTGATTTCTGGACCTTTTGATAGAATACCAGTAAAAGCAGATGCATTAAAACTTGCCAGTTTTCATAGGAAATTTGGAGATTGTTTTGTTGCATTGTGTTCCTGAGATATCTGTCACTTCTTCTGAACCATAGAGCAAAACTTGAGAAAACAGTAATAATTATTAACACATAACAGTGATTTTTATGAGGTGTTATAATAAAATTTTTATTTGTCAATGATATCAAATTCAGATTGATGTAAGAACAGCATATATTTTATTTCTCAAAACCGTAATTTTTGTTGGTTTTTTTTTAGAACATTCCTGATGTAGATAATGAAGGATACAGCATTAAACCAGAAGCATCACAGGATATCCTTTTTGCTATTATTATGCCAAGTTAATTCCTGTTATTACAATTATTTGGGGAGGGGAAGTACTCATTAAAGTGGTAAGTAAAGATGAATTACATGCTTATGTTGCAAGCTTGTAGGCTTATGTTCAAAGTGTCTGCAAAATGCACAACATTTTGTCTAGTTTAGATTTTATGTGTGCAAATGTTAAAGGCTAAGCCATATGTCTGAGGAATTTTAAGAGAAGAACTTTTGTCTGACAGTAAAAAAAACCTGCAACAAAAACTTTAAGGTAACCATGCAGATCTTTTTCCATGAAAAACTTTCAGAGAGTGTGTAAAGTACAGCTTGTTAACTCCTTAAAGCATATTGAATGGCTTTTTGTTGTATATCTGTGCCTTTCCCACTTTTTAATAACACTGTTAAAAATATTGGAAGGTCCAGAAATCTAGAAATAGAATTTCTGTTAATTAATGAAGTATCATGCTGTTTTTAATTGGTGCTTATGGCTTTTATTGTTTTTTGAATGATAAAACAGATTTTTTTATAGCTCTTTTTTTTTTAAATGGATTTCTCCTCTTTTTCCTTCCATCAGAAACAGAGGGAATCTCTACTTAAGAGCTAGGAAGAACTCTTGAAGATCTTAGCAAACCTAATATATTAGCAACATAGCTAATTTTTGGAAGCGTAGTCACTGATTTTTCAGGAGACTACAGATAAAATAAAAGTTAAATGAACACTTTGGAATTACTTCAAATTGTG
>VWZN01006178.1:1571-11580 GCA_013396955.1 Regulus satrapa
GCTATGAGGGAAGGCAAGAGTAGGAATTTGCACTATTTTTTACCATCTCTATTTTCCTTTTCTTTTTACTGTGCTAGAAAGTACCAGCAAAAGACAATTGAAAAAAAAACTGTGCTAGAAAGTACCAGCAAAAGACAATTGAAAAAACCAAACCAAATAATTCTAGACTTAAGCTGTGAAGAAACAAGCATCTTCTCCAAACAAACTTACACACTGAATCTTGACAGCTGGCTAGAAGGGAAAGTACTTTATTAGTACTAGGTAAACTTAAAGCAAGCGTTTTGAGTATCTTGGTCACCAAGAAAATACTTCAGTACTTATGGTCATGAAAATGCTGGCCTCTGAATCTATCGCTGAACAGCCACAAAGAGAAGATATTGCTTTGCATTCCTAAAAATGAGAAATTGTTAATTTGTTGTTCTGAATAATAAAGAAACCAAGAAGCATGTTGAAGCCCTGTTGGATGCAGTTGGAATTTTCACAATTCGTTAAGCCTTCCTACTACTCAGATAATGGGCTTGAGACTTTTGCATGTTTGTGAAAGTGACTGCAGGAAAAGAAAGAAAATAGAAGTTGGGAAGCTACAATCTCTGAGTTTTCAAAACTGACTTTTGTAAAGATATTTAGTAAGCATACGTAATTAAATTACTTAATTAAAGTTGCTTAAATAATTTTAGAACAATTCCATATGTATTGGATGTGCTACTCCTCTGATTTTATTGTAAAGCTGCAAATTATTGTATTACTATGCCATTTTCCTTGTAATCTGGCAGAAGCCACTAGAAATTTCTGTTAGTTCTCAAGGATTGTTCATCCCTTGGAGAAACTTCAATTATTATTGATGAATTATTAGGTTGGAAATAAAATAAGATTCAGCAAGGGGTACATGTTTAAAAGGCTCTTCAGCACTGCTTCTGCAACCGATACCTTTGTTTTCTTGTGGTTGCTTCCTTTCTAAAAAATTTTACTCCATTAATGGAACTGCCCCAGTTACCTGCTTTATCTATTACTCTGATTTAATTCTTCAAGAAATCCTTTTCCTCTGATCTAATTCATCTCTCACGATCAACAGACTCCTGAGGAGTAATTCAGAGTCACTACAGATAATGATACTTTTTAATATAGAGCCAAATTTTGAAGAAACTTTTCTTCATTCAAACAGCACTGCAGGCTAAAGAAGTTACACCCAATACCACACTGTTGGATCACTGCAAGAACAGGAAAGGTGATAGCAAAGCACATGCTCTATGTATTCAATAGTGTAAGTGAGGGAAGTGAGGGACTCTTGAAAACTTGACTGTGTATTCTATTCAAGCATGGAATATTATAAACTTTGCTTAATCTAAAAAAACTATGATAATTCTCACCTTAATAAATACTTAAAAATGGTTAATATGTACCACACATACTTAACTACTTTATATGAATTTAAAAATGCACTTTGTAAAGCAGACCCCAAATGCTTTCATTCTCTCTGCTACTGAAATTAATTTCTTATTATTCCTTTCCAAGTTATCCTTTTATTAGAAGTTTCAAATACATGGAAAGTTATGTGGGCTTTCACATGTAAATACAAAGTCTTCTGATTCTTCCTACACTTCGTAGATTTAACAGTAAATGAAAAGTCTGTATTTACTGCATGGTTTAAATAGTATATAAAGCCCAGAGGAGTAAAGGAAAAAAAAAAACATTTTGATGACTTCAGACTTGTATTGACTTTGATATACTAATGCTAAACCTAGATAAGTAGAAATTTTAGCAAATAGTTGTCTTCTGTATAATGTGCCACCCTTACGTGATTTTGTTTCTATTAGAGCATGATTTTTTTTTTCCATAACTTTTTCTTTTAAATTTACAGATGAATGATTCTGTATTACAGCTGTATACCAAACAAATGAACCCTGGAAATTTTCACTTGTTTCAGAACATAAAATAATTTTTAAAGTTTCTGCATGTGTATTTGTGAAAATATTTGAGCTAGAAATGGAATAGAAATGCAACATAAGGCAATAAAAAACTTTGCAGCATCTTGTTAAATATGTAATGAAGGATGAATATCTATCTGATGCTTTTTGAGTAAACATGAAGCACCAGTTCTACCAGTACGTATGAAGCACTAAGTCAACAAAAGTAGCAAGTGAAATCTTATTCTATAAATTAAATTCTGTCCAATGGTATATACATGCTCCAAAAATAAGAAATACCTGTAAAAACATATAGAAAGAATGTTAGGCTAATTAGGAAAATGTAAAAGATTTAAGGCAAAGCTTTTAAATGTGCGAANTATTAGATGTGAAAGAAAGTTACACTTTAAAGTCAAAATATCATTGCTTTATGAAAATGTAGGAGGTTCAACTCGGTGTTCTAGGAAGTTCTTTTAAGCTGTTTAACTTTAGCAGCAGGCCGTTTCACCATGGGCTGATAGCATTGGTTCAAAACAGTGACCTTGAAACTAATCACTGATCGATTTGGGATTATTAAGAAATGAAGTGAGCTCTGATCTTGTGTATACAGTAGTGCAGTGCCCTGTGATACTGTCAGAGCAACACTGTTAGGAAAGATTAAGGCAAATGTATGTTATTATGAGGATACCACTGCACAAAAATCATATATTGCCACTCGGATTCACCAGTCTCACCTGTATCACCTTTCACAACAGACAGAATTCTAACACTTGTGTAAAGGAGAACAGCCCATTTGAAGAGATGAGAAAAGTGCTTCCAATAAAGATATCTGCTCCTGCCTTTTAAATTATTAATATAAAAAGCCACACAAGTAAAAATGTTAAAATTAATTAATTATGAGATATGAGTATGTTGTGAGAAGATGGGTTAAAACACATTAAAAGCTGAGGCCTGAAAGCGTTTGCTCTGTCCTCAAGGGGAAGGAAGCTTTTCAGCTTGTCATGTAGTATTACCTCTAGTATATTCAAGCCACTGAAATTATCCATGGGCAGATATATAGGCCGACACCATAGTTTGTTTAAAGTTTCTCAGGAAAAGAGATTAATAAATATGAAAGTCAGCAAAACCCTATAAAACTACCAGTCACCATTGTCCTGTTTCCTTCCTCAATCAAATGAGTAATATATCTAAAATGATTAATCATTCATGTAAGTTTCAGGATAATTTAATCAGAGGGGTTCCTTGTAAATATGTGATTTTGTGTGCATAAGTCTCATTTGGGGCATCTAACTAACAAATCAAAGTAAAAGCATAAATAACTAGTCCAACAAATTCAGACAATGCCTTGAGGAAAATGCTGATTCTAAAGCTGTAATTTTCAAGGGACCTGTCTTAAATCTGACATGTCTGAAGTCCTCTGTTGTAAGACAGAAATCTGGTTTGCAGAAAACTTGTAATAAAGATCTGTTAAGTACCATCTGAAGTACAAGCATCAAGGTTCTGCAGATGTTTCAAGATCACGTCTCTCCTCCCACTGCTGTCTCTTCACATAAAGTGCAACTGGAATGAGACAGTGTACTCTTTCTGTGGTAAAGAAATTAAATTATTTTCTAGGTCAGCAGAAAAGATTTTTCAGTACTTCTTTCTCCTTTTATGTCTTTTAGAAAGCAACTTGTACGTATAGACCTAGACTGGATATGTATAAAAAATAAGTAAAATCAGTACAACTATTGACAAGGAAAACAAATATAAAAAAATATGATCTTCATGAGGGAGATCAAGTGCAGATAGTGTGTATTTTGGGAATAGGGTTTGTTGTTACTCAGAGGGTTATAACATGCTGAGAAAAAAAATGCATGATATACTAGGAAAGCTACATGTCATAGCTATATATGCCAACCCATGTCTTACGTTTGCATGAATACATCCTACCATGTACTTTCATGGTTTTTTTGCCTCTATTATTTGACAAGAAAGACTCTAGCTTGAATGAATTTGTGAGATGCATGCACACTGCCTCCCCTACCGTGTCCCATTGCAGTGGGGACCAATCTACAAATGTCCTAACTACATTTCACAATTAATCAATTACATTGTAGAAGAAACATTCCCTAGAAATGGTAGCTTTCAGTAGAAAATAGTTTCAATATGCTTCTTAATATTCTGTGTTTGAGGGCCTGGCAAAGTTAGCTAAAGACCCTGAGCATTATTAAACTAATTACTGGGATGGAATATCTTTTCTAGTAAGACACTTGTATTTCTAAGGTAATGAGCTCTGTTGGGGGTAATTTAGATTATAGAATGCTTTGGGTTATAACATTATTATTTCTAATTTTGTATGACTTAGAAAGCAGCATGAATTTTTAGGCTACTGAATATTTACTGGATATTAACTACCTACTAAATAAAATACGTAATATTAAAATATTAAGGAAAATACAACAATATGTATTGTATTTATTATGTACATGAGGGAGTGCAGTTTGATTGTCTAATGAAAACAGTTTCATGAATTTCAGTAACCCTGCTTCAGCAATTCAAAACACACCCGTAATATCCTACCCCTGGATCTGCCAAATAGGACATAAACGAAAGACTACTGAGCAAGCAAAAGGCTCAAAATTTCAAACATAGCAATTGTGAAACTTCAGTAGAAAGCATCTTAGCATTTCCCTTTTTGTATATAATGAGAGGAGAAGCCAGTATCAGATGGGCCAGCTCCTCTACTGGTGTAAATTAGCCCATATAAGTGGATATTCTTGGAGATACAGAAATTTATGCCAGCTACAGAGATGTTGTAATGCATATATATGAAATTAATATGATATATATATGAAATATATGGAATATATATGGGCTTGTTCCATGAGTTAGCTTCTTTTCTTGTCTCTGGTATAAATTTACCTTTTCGGTAGACTTCCTGTATAAATGTTTCTACCAGGAAAATCTTTCTTTGTATGTTTTTTGCTGTATAACATTATCTGAATTTTCAACCTATTCAAAATAAAATATAAAATAACAATTTTTAAAATATAATTTATTAAGGATTGTGAACATTGAGAGAAGCCATGAAGTTCTTAGGACTGAATTTCCAAGACAATTAAGTGGCATAGGACAATAAATAATTTTCAGCGTTAGTTTCTTTTGGTAACTTTAGCCTTACTTTAAAAAGCTCTAAATAAATAGCTGAATGAAGTGCTTTGTAAAATTGTATGGCTATTGTATGCATGATGCTTCCACAAGTTGCCTGTGTATGTGAGCCGTCCACATGTGGACATCGGTCTGTCATGCCCAAGTTTCTCCTGCAAGATGCACCAAGCATCGGTAAGTAGATGGGTGTGAGTCCTGTATTCAGACAATGTTTTGATTATAGCTATTTCTGAGTTCTTCACTGAGTTTAAAAGGACTCACCATCTGCCCTTACAGAAAAGGCAATATTTTGTGAGCTGTGTGCCACATAGATTTCCAGATGGATCTTAGGGCCAGCTGTCCAGCCCACACCCATCCCTCTGGATCTGGGTGTCCCTGATGGTGCAGAGGAGCCAGCACTCAACACTCCATGACAAGTATCTAGGAGGAACAGCAGTTGCTCTTTATTTGATTTGAAATCTGATTAAAGGCAAAAAGTGAATTGCTGTAAGGACAAGTATGAATTAATTAAGAAAAACACAGCTAGGTTTTCTCCCAAAATTCATGTTGTTGCTGAAAATAACTGTGCATATATGTGGGAAGACTAACTGTCATGGGAAATAAGGCAAAGGCAGGGTCCAGGCAAGAGCCAGGGGTTCAGTGACCAGTGACAATTGAATATTAATTAATAACTTTTGTATTTTCCAGGAAAAAAGAATATAAAAAAGTAGCTGAAAGGAAGTAGAAAGTCTTTATGTGCAACAGAAATTACTTTAAATTATTGAAATAAAACTTTTCCACGTGTCTGCAAGTGTTTTCAGCTGATTATGGTTCAAGCTAAAATTAAGTTAAAATGATTTAGCAGAAAAATAATAGAAATCAGAAAGATTATAAGCATGAACACACTACCAGGAACATGACCATTAAAAGAACATAGCTCTAGATAAAATATTGAGTCAACAAACCATAATCAAGTACACAGTGCAACAATAATATGAATGAGGTAAGAAGGGCAAAAGCAAGAACCCAAGAATAAATATGGAGGAAGTTTTAGATGTTACTTATGACGCATATAAGAAATGAAAAAACAGAAGTAGAAACTGTAGGCTTTCATAGTTCATGTACTGAATTGTTGGATGATAGTGCTAAAAAATCAAGAGGAAGCTTTCTTTGGACTGCATACATACTGACTGGAACATCAAAAATCAAGATATTTTTATTGGAAAGCAAACAGTAGTACTGGAAGAAGCCAGGACAAAGCTTTGCTAAAATATCAGTCACACTACAGAAACTCAGAGAGTTTGTAATTGTCTCAGCGTGCTGTTGGGATTAAATGGTTTTTTTGGTGTTTTGTGCTGTCAAGTTGTATCCAGAAACTGTCATCTGGTTTAGTCTTTCTGAACAACAATTTCAGTAATTTCTCCTTTCCTAAATTAAGTTGGATAATTAGTTTGATTCTAGCTATTTATTTCTCTAACTAGGTTTAATGAAATAAAATACAGACTGTGTGTTTATGAACTTTATTTTTTTTGCTGGTGTCCTGTTCAAAACTCTCAGTGTGTTTTTGGCATTCTGAAAACAACGGGTGAGCTTTCCTATTCTGAATTAGCACTGCATGAAATTCTATTGAGAGTAACAAAATCTGATCCCTTGTGACTTTTACTGATCTCCTCTAAGGCTTCAAAATTTCAGGATTCTAGGACCAAACTGATGACCAGTTACTGCTATAATGTCAATTATTTAAGTGAATAGCCAAGACTGAGTAGTGGGAAGAAATCCTGGTTTATGTTGTTCTCCCGGTTTTGCAAATCCCTACCAATGTTACATTCATTACCCTGTTACAAAACTGTGGAGTGTTGTTTGATTTTGGAGCCATGACAGCCTAGTCATGATTTTTTTTCTCTATACTTCCTCCAGGGGAAAAAAAAAATACATAATCAGAAGACCAAAACCATCAATGGGACTTGATTTGTATTGTCAAAGGAGAGCTGCTTAAGTTCATGACAGTCAGAGATTCTTTCTGATGGTTGAACAACAGAGATGGCTCTGAGTATTGGCACATTAGTGACATTATGTGAGAATAAAGAGTAGGGAGAAGAAAGTAATTCTGAACATTTTGATAACTATCACACAGAAATAGACAGCAGAAAAGAGCAGCAACTTCAGCATGCTTTTTACTTCATTTTAGTCTAGTTTCAATTAAAGACAAAAACTACAGCTGGACAAATCTGATACAGATATCCAGGAGTTCCATTAAGAAAAAGTCCTGTGGTGATAGAGCATAGTTTTGAGAGAGGATAGTCCTAATTAAGCAGTTTGTTTTACAGGAAAGTAAAATCATTTTAGAAAGAGGGACCTTTCTTTTTACAGAGCTTGACCTATGTTTTTTGTAACCTTTTCTTCTTTATTCCATCTGCCTCCTGGGAACCACACTTTCCTATAATGGCCCAGTGGTGCTCTTTTTTCTTGTCTGTGAAACATTGCAGAAAGCAAAGTGTCAGTACTTTGAGGACAATGGAAAAAAATGGAGACAGATCTGGCATCGCTGAAAGACAGAACAATTTAATGTATGACCACCTGCAAAGGGACTAACTACTAACTACAAACAACTGATTGAAAATCAAAATAAAGGAACACACTTTCATGTTTCAAGAACAATTTCAGTGGCTGCAGTGAAAATTCAGGAAAATAATTTCTCATGCATATTGTAGAGCAGTGGGTGTACAAAAACTCTCTTTGGAAAAGTAGATTATAAAGTCTAACTTTCTTTAAACTTTTGTCACTATCTATGATGAAAAAGAAAAATAAAAACATTATGCAGAGAAATAAAGATGAGGAAGGAGAAAAATAAGTGGGAGGACTAGAAGAATTTCTGACCTGACTCATCCACTCATTGCTGATTAACAAACCAATAAAAAGCTTCCCTTGTATACTCACTTCAAAGCAGATATTTCACTAACTAGGAATAACAAACAAACAAACAAACAAACAGGAGAATATTAAAGGGAAAAACAGCATAGTGAAGAATTGCAAAACTATAATTAGATGGAAGTTCGTACCATATTTTTGGTCCTTGCTCCTGTGTTTTAACATACTCCCCTCAAAAAGAGGGAAGTCATAAGCCACGGTTGGTCTTGCACAGCTGCATGCCTTTACTTCACTGAATAGAAGTGAATTAAATACTTTGTATTCAACGTGCCTTTTAAAAAATCTTGGCAACTCACGGGTTCTTATTTTCCAGTACATTTGGTTATGGCATACATCTAAGCTAAATGTGTATGAAGAGATCTTCTGCAATCAAAATCATCTAGACTGCCAGAAGGACTAAGATGCAGAAAGAGCCTAGAGTTTGTATTAGTATGGCTACTTTGATCTTTTTATTATAATTTTTTAAATTAAAATGCATGATAAATAACCTTATGCATATACATATTCATTTTCTTGTTTAATATTAACTTTTAAATGGGAGTGTTTGCTGGTAGTGGAGAAATTCTTTAGATAGTAAAGAACAGAACAAACCTTCAGTGAAAGAAGTGTGGCAAATTAATTATGAGATTCAAAGACAGTAAAACACCATATTATTAGTATAATTATCATTAAATCCATAACAAAACTGTAGCTTATACAAAAGTTCCTTAAATACAGAAGAAAAACAGATGTAAAAGATTGAAGAATTTTTAAGGAAGTACTTAAATTGGTAGGCTTTGTATATATGTATATATGTATGTAACTTGTGTTTCACATTTGTTTCAAGTAATCATTTCCATTGTAGGTATCTTTTCAATTTTATTAAGCTTTCTCATAAATAAATAAATTTTAAAAGTGGATTATTTTAATTCTCTTTAACATAAAACCAAATGTTAAATGATGTTTTAGTCCTTCAGAAAAGACACAGCCTATCACAACCTATTTTTCTATACATGTATGCCTATATTATCCTATAGTTAATGTAAAAACTTTTGAAGAACGTGAGTGATGACAGTCAACTCACCTTCTCAGAGGAGAAAATGAAACATTCAGACAGGGTATTTCATGGATGCTATCTCATTATCCAAAACCATACTTCTGTAATATAGAAAATTCTGGTTAAACGTGTGGCTGCTCCAACCTCTCTACCATTCTCTTGGATTACTAAAGAAGTACATCCACTATTCTGTTATGACTGCCTTTGTGTTAAAAGTATTTTCCAACTGTATCTACCAGCTTTATTTTGAATTTGAAAAAATGTAGTGTTTGAAATTATACCTGAAAGATCACTTCTCCCTAAGTTAACATTAAAAAAATGCAATTAAGAGTGTAGATAATTCGCTAGTAGCACTGGTACACAGACAAGCAGAGCTTTACCAGCGGACTTGTGATGATAATTAACTACCCAAAGACAGCTGTTCATAACTGGAAAAATATTTACTTTATATTGCAGTGTATGCATGAAGCCTTTTTCTCTCTTTTTGAAATAGAATTCAAAAGTGCTGTTTTCTGAGTCTAATAAAGGATTACATTTGACATTTTTAAAAAAAAGGTTGCAGCAGGACATAATCAATGTTCCCACAGCCTGACTGGACAGATGGGCGTGACAGCAGTGCCAATTTATACTCAACTGAAAGACTGCTGTTGACCAATATTTACTGAATTTGTTGTCACTGCTACTCTTATCCAAATGTAACTGCCCATTATATAAAATACCATACCCAAGCCTGTCATTTTTGCTTTGTTAGCTACAATTATTATGCATAATTAAAGGAAGAAATAAAAGGCAACAGGACTTATAATAATGTACACACACTAAATTATGTTACACACAATACAGTATAAATGACAAAGACCTTGGCTAAGAAACCTCACTCTGTTACTGTTGAGAGTTTCAAGCTTGTGTGAGATGAGTGTCTGCTTGCTTTTCCTTGGTTTTTTTTTTTGGTTTTTTTGTTTTTTTTTTTTTTTTTTTTTTGTTTGGTTTTTTTTTTTTGTTTTTGTTTTTT
>VWZN01006181.1:3894-21329 GCA_013396955.1 Regulus satrapa
TCACAGAAAGGACAAAGGACTTCTATACAGTAAAAGAGAGACCAGGTAGGAATTGTCGAATGAAGCTCCCCCGTAAATACAGTAGAGAATATGCTGTGGATAGATTTTAGCTGGTGTGTGTAGAAATACCTGGAAATTTTGCTTGTGGTTGTACCGCATATTAATTATTGACTCTTCCTGAACTTGTGAAAGAAAACATTTTTAGTTTAATCTTTTCTATATAAGTACAACCAGAGGCTGTCATATATACCTGCTTCTAGTCCTATAGAAAAATAAATGGGCAATTAAAAGTAATTTATGTTAAAAAAAATCCTCTGTGGGATTGTAAGAAAAACCCTTGACTGCTCAAGAACCTGTGTCTTGAGCTANTTAAGAACTTGTGTCTTGAGCGAAAGATAAAGCTCTGCACAAGCTCTGCATTCCTGCAAGTCTGTAGAAAATCTTTCATGCCTGATCTGCAGTTCATTTCTTATCCAGTCCCAGTCTACTATTATTCTTCAACCAATGTTCTCAGGTTAAGATCAGCATTGATTTCCATTTTTTGCACTTCCATCAAATGTGTATGGAGTGCTCCACATTAAAAAAAAATCTACCCTGAATTTCATCTTTCAATGGACCTTTTTTTATGGGCTAAATATAATATTACTCACTTCTCTGATATCACAAGCTTTAAATAAAATTAAATGGTTTGGAGATATTGCTATACAGAAAGAATTTTTTTTTCCTTCATTCCATCCTTAAGAAGACAAACTTCTATTTCATATAGAAATTGCTTTCTGTATAGTTTATTTTCCAAGCCAGAAGAATTGGGCTTTTTACAGTTTGGTGGTTTTTTGTTTTTTTGTTTTTTTGTTTTTTTTTTTTTGTTTTTTTGGGATTTTTGTTTTGTTGTTTTTGGGGTATTTTTTTATTTTTGGGGTGGGGGGGGGAGTAGGTTGAAAATAATTAAATGTGTTTTAAAAAGTAGCAATCATAAACCAATAAACAAAAATCCAACATTATTTTACTTGACGTTCATGGAATAAAGACAAGACAGTTTTCACAACTAATACTCAATAGGAATCTCCCCCTCCTCCCCCACAAAGAAAAGGATTTATAATTAGCTCTATCTGAACCAAACATGATACATAACAGACAAATGCTGGCAATTCAGCATAATGCAATCCAGTCTGGGCAACCTTTCTTTCAAGGTGTCTGCATTTGTATTCATTGACTGGTTTTGCCAGTCAAGAAGAGAAGGAGGGAAATAGCAGTGAAGAGCACAATACCTTCAGGTCTGACCTTTAGCAGGTACAGTCAATACCAATTTAAAAACCATACTAAAAGGCAATTCTTACAACGTGCAGCTACTAGCTGAACAAATCTGTTGGATGACAGAACCTATGACAGAAAAATCATCAGTATTAAAATTTTTCATTTGTTTAACACATTTTACAGTCACTTCTTTCCAAATTTATGTTCATAGGAAATGTAGCTAGTTCTGGGATGCAAGGAAGAATGTAAAGCCATAAAGCTCTCAGGTAAAGAAAAATTACCCTGGAGAGATTAAAATGAAGTCAGTGTAATCTGTTAGAATTTAGTTGCCATCACCATCATACTGGAGTGATGCTGCATAAGAAATTGTGATGAAGTGCTGCTGAAGTGCACCTGAGTTTGGCACCATAGTATTTCACAAACATTGATTTCCCTTAGGTAACAGTGTATTTTGACACCCAAGAGAAACTTTAGGTATATAAATGAAGGGGGATAAATTATACAGTGAGAAAAAGTAAGTAGTAAATACATAAACTATACATTTAGTGAGCAAGGATGTTTTATACTTGTGGCTTTATATTTGCCCCTTTTATTGATGTATTACTACCTTGCACAGAATAATTAGGGAGTACAGAACTTCATGTTGCAATTCCAGACTGAAGCCCACAGCTTGCAGCTGATTTATACATGAAGAGAGAAGCAGATTCTGCTGTTTGAAGAAGCCATTTTACAGAAAAGTAGTGGCTGTGGGTGACAAGTGAACAGAAACATGGAATAATTCTTTTGGGAAGCATTTGAACCCTATAGTCCATAAACAGAAAGAATAAAGATAAATGTACACAGAGTTTCTATGATTCTTTAGGGGAATCTGCTTCTTTCCATATCATAACCTGACTAATTTAAAGATTTCTAGGAACTTTATTGTCAAGCCAAGGAAAAATAAGCCATCACATTTCAAGTGAATTTTTTTTGTGGATGGAAACCCTTAATTTGTGTTCATTTTAGTGATTAGTTTAGGGATTAGATTAGTGATTTAGTCATAATTACATATCATGGAGCAAGGAGGAAACAACATGAGCCTAGCTATTCTATAGCATGCTAAATAGTACTTCTGTGTATCCCTGAGCAGCAATATTGGTTTTTAGAAATGAAGAAAGCTATCCCATCAGATGATGTTAGCAATGACAGTGACAGAGAATCCATTGCAAACCCTTCTAAATTGTTTCTATGACTAGTTTCTTATCATAAAGATTGTGCACCATTTGGGTAGTTTGAATATCTATGACTTTGTTTTCCAGCTCTTACATCTTTGTTGTGTCTTTGTGTACTGGACTGAAGAACTCATTATAAAATTTTTGTCCTGCTGTAGATACTCACACACTGAGATTCACTCACTACTTTACCTTTTACTAGGTAATCTTGAGTAGTTTGACCCTCTTTGCTCTTTGATGTTGTTATCCAACCCTTTATTGGTTGTCATTCATTCCAGTGAGACAAGCAAGTCTGGATGGGGAAACCAAAAAAGCTGAAAATTGCTTAAAAAATAAGTCTCATCTACTCTGTCTCACCTCTTATTCTTTCTCTGAAAAATAGCATTCTGCACAATAAATCTATTTTCAGTTAGTATAACATCCATTTTTCCCAAATTATTTTAATAATTATTTGATCTGGTATACTTTAAACAAATGTATGATAAAAGAGGATAAAATATACAGTATTTTCAAAGTAGTTTCTCATGGTTCTTGAAAAATCTTATATTAGCCCCTGTTAATATTAACAGGGGTTATTAGTTGGGGGGATTTTTGTTGTTTTTCGGTTTTTTGGTTGTTTTTTTTTTTTTTTAATTGGGGAAAAAATTTGAATTATGCTGTCATCTTAATTTTTAGGAAAGTGTTCCTGAATGCAGATACCAAATGATAAGAGACATGAAATGATTCTGATAATATTACTTGAGCTAATACAAATTATATATTCTGTATTTCCTCCATTTAGCTTTCTGAATAAGTAAGGAGCTACATAGAATTATAGAATATACTGAGTTTGAAGGGACCCATCAGGATGATCAAATCTAACTCCTGGCCCTGAGCAGAATCGCACCATGTGCCTGAGAGCATTGTCCAAATGTTTCTTGAACTCAGGCTTGTAATTCTAACTAATTCCCGAGGGAGCCTGGAAGAGTGCCCAACTATCCTCTGGGTGAGGAACCTTTTCCTGATATCCAACCTAAACCTCCCCTCACACAGCTTCATGATTTTACTTCCAGTCTTGTCACTTGGTCATGAGCAAGCAGAGATCAAATCCAGCCCCTCTTCCTCTCAGGAGCAAGGTCTAAGCTGCCTTGAGGTTTGCCCTCAGTCTCCTCCAGACTGTATAGACCAAGTGACCTCAGCCACTCCCCACAGAGCTTCACCTCCAGAGCCTTCACCATTATGTTTGCAAATCTTCTACTGCGCTTCTGAGGTTAACCCTAAGATATCACATTGCAGCTGCAATGCTTGAAAATTTCAAATGAAAACTAAACTTGCAGTTCAAAGCTGAAATCTCACCATTTTGAATTGCTGTGATTACTAAATCAATTTCCTTTAAATATTGCTTTGTGAGTGCATTGGATACATTTTGAAAGCTTTCAATTTATTTTTATTTTTCACAGGGGTTATGGGTTTATTAATGGATGGAGAGATGTCTGACTGTAAAATGCAATTTTTTGTCTCATAAAACTCTTCCAGCGTATCTTGTGGAAAGAAAACAAAAGGATGCTCCTTCCACATCTTATTCCATAAAAACTTCCTTTACACTGTCATTTTTGCAACATGCTATCTATGATAAACTCTATTGAGTGTTTGATGACTCATATTGGTGAAGAGACTCCAAATACACAAGAACCAACCAGCAACTTAATTTAATTTAATTTACATCTCCATGAAGAGAAGCAGCTGAGCAGATCTATTTTAAACCATCTTTACTGTGTATTTTTCAGTACTAAATTGTGAGTAGTAAATTGTTAAACTTATGTCTTTCTTTCAAAGTGACAGACTAAAATAAAGTCAGCCTCTTAATGAAAACTTTTCCATGTGATATTAGCAAGACCAAAGTTTAAAGGTGGTTTTTATTAGACTTTTGTTGACAAGTAAAAATTCGGAGAGAAGTCCTTAATTGTTTTTCTCATTTTCTAGAAAAAATATTTTTCTTATTTATTTTTACCCACACTATGGACAGCAAAGCTACTAGTGACTCCAAATAAGAAAACCAAGTGTGGCCATAAAACAGTAAAATATAATGATGAAGCAAATTTACTCCTAGAGTTCTTTCTAAAAATGTGCTGTCAAAGTACAATAGTTGTCAAGAGAATTAAGGTAGTATTTCTTTTGTATAAAGAAAAAAAATAGACATATTCATAAAGAAAAGCATTAGTGTATTCTAGGGATTAGTTTTATTGCTGGAATTTCAGTTCCAGTTTTGCTACTGGCAATTCTGCTCATCTTTTTGCAGCATGATGGGACTGCCACTGATAATCTTAAATACAAAATATAATTTGCATAGGGACAGAATGTGCGTAACTTCTAACTTCAAAATATATTAAGGTACCTCACAGAAAGTTCAGTTTCTCTTTGAAAAGTGAGACTGAATTCCAAACAGGCCTTAATTGTACTAGATAGATCAGAGAAGACATTTTACTATTACTAGATATATTGCATAGTAGTACAGAGTAAGCTTTTTACTGGAATAAAATGTCCTGCTTAGGGATGTCCTTTTCTGTAAGAGACTTCAGAACCTTCCAGCTAGGTTTTTGGCTCCTTTAGGGCTCAGTGCTTATTATCAATTACATTTCACCATAAAAATTGGAAACAATAATGGAGCTAATGGCAGAAGTTAAGTGGGGAAAGGTGTCATGCAAAGGGAAGCACGAATCTGCTCCAATCTCCCTTCAGAAAGCAGCATGGGGAAGCTCCAGAGTAAATGAAATAGAGATAGTAAACTGCACTCAATGCCTGTTAGTCTTTGTACTCTGCACAGGTCTATGTGGAAAAACCAGTAGGAGCATACAGGTTTCTGCTTTTTTGCAGTACTGTTGTATTAGGGGTTTATTGTTTTTCCAGTAGAAAATTATTGTTATGCTGTTCATATCCAAGGTGTGTTACTATTATTTCATAATGGTTTTAACAAAAGCTGGAAGGAAGGGCTGAGAGAGACTTCCTCTAATCACTTAAAATTATTGTATGAGATGTTTAAGCAATTTCTAAAATCTCACATCTCAGACATCAGTAGTTTTATTAATATGACATGGCAGCTAAGTGGAAAAATTAAGATATATCATACACAATTTTTTCTCAGCTATTTATTATAGGACTTTGGATTTGGACAGAAAGCTATAACTTTTTAAATTTACTACTGTTATTACTTAGACTGTTACCATGATTGTACTTAAAACATAACCTTGTAGCAGACTTTTTAAGTTTAGGAAAATCTCTCTTTAGGAATGTCAATAATAAAAATATGAAAAAAATGTAAAAAATAGAGATAAAAACAAATTTTTCATGTCGGGTTTGGGTTAAGCTGTATGTGTTTTGAAGCAGGAGGTTTTGGTGGTGAGGGAATGGAGGAAAAGTATGACCAAAGCTTGCTTGATATAAAATATATCAATATAGGTTTATAAAAGACAGAATCCAGTTCAGGTAAAAGGAAAACAACAGACTGATTCCCAGTTGGAAACAAACTGTTCTTTCCTCACAGTTTTGGGGGCAAAAAGGATACAGAGTTGTGAGTTATGTTATAAGGTTTTGGGTTGAGTTTGCAACAGCCTGGAGATTCAATAAAATTAGATTTAGAGGGTATTAAGCCTTCAGTATGAATGAATCAAAATTAAGTTATGTTTAAATTCTATATGATAAGCAGGAAAATAAATTAAGGGAATGAAGCAGGTTGAGACATATGTGCATAACTAAGCAGTGGGAATACCTGAGTAGTTGAGATGGGGAAGAGAGCTTTGAAGAGGATTGCCAGACTTTGACCTTGACAGCAGAGCATTCTCAGTGGCCCATTGCATGGCTCTGGTGAGAGGCATATTTTTACTGAAATTTTATTTGAAAATCAGTGATTTTCAGCTTGCTGTTTGGTATCAGATCCCAAGGTGTTTAGTTTGAAGTTTCAAAAATAAAAATCAGGAAAAAGAAGTTTGTGTTTAGCTGACTGAAACTCAGCAAAGTAACATTTACAGAACTAAAATATGAAAAAGGAAAAATAAAAAACCCAAACAAAACCCCAAACAAAACCAAAACCACCAACCAAGAAAAGAAAAAAGCTGAGAATAACTATGTGAGAAGTAAAGGAATTGCAGCTAGCAGACACAGGGGAGAGGAAAAGATTCAGAAGGCAAAGATAGCAGCTGTTGAACCTTGGTTGAATTATTTCATGTTGCTATTCTAGCAATTTCAGATTCTTAGTCGCTCTCTCTTTCCCAAACTTATGTGGTCAGGATGAGGTGAATCTGTATAGGTCTTACTCTGACTACATAGTATATAAGGTGTCCCCTATCCAGTGCTTATCTAAAGGTTGTTTTTAAGGGATTAATCTCAAAACAGTTCTATATTTCTTTTCCCCAGGTGAAAAGAACATCTTCTGGAACTGCTTTATGGGGCTATTTTGTTAGATTTATACTGTTTGGTTCTTCTGTGCAGTTTCTTTTTCAAATTCTGTTTAACCAGAGAAAGATAGCAGTTAGTGTCCTATAGCAATTATTATGCCACTAGATGTCTTTTGTTTTCTAATTTTGGGGGAAGGGTGAAGTCAGGTTGAGGAGGTAGGAATGAAATAGATATAAAATTTGTCTGCTTTTCCTCCTCTATTAAGCATCCTCTATGAAGTTTAATTTTAGGACCTAAACATCTATTTTTCAGCCAATCCACTCCCACTCTTTGTCTAAAATATTCTTTCTTTCATCTGTTAGTGGACAACAGCTACATGGTTGACCTTGTATGCATATAAGGACAGAGAGAATTGAAAAAAAAAGAACTTAGATCCTATTAAATTAAATTTTAGAATCAAAATTTGTGAGGTTTTTTTTGTTTGGCTTTTTTTTGGGGGGGGAGATTTTTTTTTGTTTATTTCTCTAAGTTCTCTTCAATTGGACTGATAGGAAAGATACTACAAAATGCTCTAGAGTTGCTAGTAGCAATAGTAATCCATGTTTCCAATTAATTTCAACTTCCTTTGGTTTTGTTCCACCGTGGAAAGTTACAAAGTTCAGTGTTAATTCCAGAAAATTAAATTGATTTTTAAAATAACAAACAAATTAAAGCAGAAAGTTTTTATGAGAAAAATGCAGGAGTACCTGGCGGTAAAACCAATTCCTTTTTTTTCTGCTTTATAATGAATTATGATAATGTGTATATGTGGGAAAGTTTGGAGTGAGAGGGGACACAACCAAGAGGGAGATTGCTGATGCTCTTAAATTGGAAAATAAATGTGGAGAAGTTTTGGGCCATGTTGCTAGTACAGAGTTAAAACCACAGAAACTTAGTCTGTCACCAGGTCTCACATAAATGGCTTGTTCAAAGGAAAGCAGCTGCTCTCCCCTCCTAAGTGTCAGAATGAGTGCATTCATGGTGTTCAACCTATTAGGATACAGATGTTCTCAAGAGAAAATGTCATATAAGTGAAAAGTGAAGCAATGGAGCAAGTCTCAACAGAGACCTGAGCAGGTCTCTCTAACACATTGTGAACCTTTCTCACACTGTCTGTACAACTTGCTCCAAATTCAGCTTAAATACTTTTTTCAGTGCCTCATGGTACCTGCTAAGTATAGAAGATAACCCAGTGAGCTATAGAAGATGGCTAGATGACTATGAACTCCAATAAGTGTTCAATTACTTCTCCTTAAGAGTATGTATAAACTTTCCCAGCTACATATATTCATGTTACTATTGTGAGGGATAAAACATAAAATTAGTCAGATAGTGTTAAAAATTAAGAAATTCTTGAGACCAGTATTTAATCTCAATTTCTTAATTCTGAGGAGATGTCATCAAATCCAGAGGATTCACTGAATACATTTTCTCCCATAGGAGCAGTACAAATTATCTGACAATTTTATGTATTTTTATGAAGCTGTTTATAGAAGGTGTTTGACAGGATTTATTTAATGGAGTCTGTGTGTTCTTGTTATGCTATATAGCTCGGATTTATTTATGGCAGTTTACAGGTTAGTGGCAGGAATCAGAGGAGTTTCCAGGTTTCATGAAATCAGAAAGGATTATAACTCTCCCCTCTTCTGCATTGACCTCAGTTTCAGGAGGCGTTCTATGTTGTATTATACCTGGCTAATAATGATTGCATGGTATTATACTTTGCTGCATCACAACATTAATTGACCTACTCTACCTAGTAAAACTAGATAGAAGAATTAATTCATGCAGTATAAGTTGAATATTGCCTAATTCTCTGGGCTGTTGGTACATAAAAAGAAGGCTTCCAGAATATGTTCCAGTGTGATGATGTGCACTTAGTTAGAACCATGGCTGCCAGCATGCAACTTGGAAACTTCCAAAGTCTGTGACAACGTGCTTTTTTAAGCCAACCTGTTTTTCTTAAGCAATTTACTTATTTAAAAAATAAATTGAAGACTTGCCAGCTTCTGAAAGCAAAGTGTTTTTCAAAACCTGTTACAAGAACAATAGTCACAATTTTTTCCCCATCATTGTTCATACCAATCTATGCCCCCTCACTTTCTATGTTCATATAAAATATTCTGCCTTTTTGTCCTGAACACAGTAATTTATTTTAATTGTAGAGCTTCCTTTGCCATTGACTGATTGCCTCAAGCAACTGTAAAGAACTTATCCAAATATGAGCCAATCCCAGCAACTGAGACACCACACATGGGGAATTTATTATATAATTTATCAATTTTTCAAAAGTGATTATCCTTAGGGTAAGCCAATTTTTAAAATTCTGTTTAATACCTCTCAGAAGTAGGTTTTGCCTTCTGTGTTCTGTAAACACTATACTAGTTTATACATTTGAGAAGTTAATTTGAGGTGAAGTAAAAGATGAAAAAGTTGATTTTGAATGTATTGGAGCATGCATAAATGTATGTTAATTATTGAATTGTTCTGAAGGTTTTTTATGGGGCTTTTTTTATCTAACCTTCAGATGCTTCTGTAATTGTCCTTTGCTGTGGATTTTGCAAATCTATAAAAATTAAACATACGGTGAAGTTTTTACCTCTGACAAAAATTTCTCCATCTACAAGAAGTTCAGGAGGTTAGATGACAATCAAACAATTAAAAAGATAGAATTTTTTTGACAATATGACAGTCGAGATTTTTTGTTTTAAAAACAAAGCACCATGGTGTTTAAAGAAAAGACATAGTATTTTTTAAATTATTTTTGAATTATGTTTTCTTACCTAACTCAGGAGTTGTGATCATATTTGTAGTACAAAAATGTAAGTTGCAATGCTGAACAGATTATTACATGTCAACAGAGTAGCAAGTAGCTCACAGTAGCCTGTTCCAATATTAGATTTAATATTAGTTCTGCTGGACTGTTTATTTTTTGTGTGCTTTAAGCTATGAATTTTTATCCCAGTGCAAACAGAATTTGTTTTGGACATATTTCTCCAGAAATCCTCTTTGCACTTCAGCTCTTGCAAGAACCAACAGAAATACAATTTTTTAGCTAGTGTAGCTAGCTAAGCCATTTGTGTTTTGTAGCATAAGATCAGCATTGCTCCTCTTCCAAGATTTCTTTCTTTATTCTCTCTGTTCATCTTATATGGATGCAGATTAACAAAAGTTAGTAACACCTTAAGACTTCTCATCTTAATGGCTCTGGTCTGATTCATGACACAAAATAAATTATTAAAGGAAAGACTGATAACCTTTTCCATGTATTATTTTGTTTTTAAAAAACCGTATGTGCTCCTCTCTCTCTCCAGAATAGTGGCAGTTAGGAATTTATTTCCAGATCACGGAATATTTCGAATAAGAAGAGACCTACAAAGGTCATCAAGTCCAAATCTTTAGTGAATGGTCCATGCAGGGACTGTGCCCCCAGGCTTGATGTTATTAGCACCATGCTCTAACCAACTAAGGTAATCTTACTGGATTAGGAGGAAACAAAAGTATTAAAAAAATTATATATATAAAAAAAAAGTAAGAAAAAAATCCCATCTGATCATATGAGTATGAAACAAGCAACTATTACAGATACTTTGCATGGTATTTAGTTGATATCACTCGCTTTGTAGATATTTCCACATACTGTGAGGACTGCTTTGCCATGTGTGTTCAGTATTGAGTCACTGTAAGAAATAATATACAGGATGGTGTGCCCAAGTTTGCTAGCAGAAGAATAACTTGTCTCAGGGCTGGATTTCAACCAGTTCCCTGTTTTTCTGTATTATAGCACACTCAGTCCTCACCACCAGCCCATAGGAAGGTTCCTTCTGTCCTGTTCTAACTGTGGGCTGTAAGTCCTTTTTTCTTTCTTTTGCTTTTTTTTTTCCCTTCCCCCCTGCAGGCTTGCTGTTCACTTACTGCATTCTGTAACCTCTTAATCTTCTATCCCCAAGCTCTTAGCTCGTACCTAAAGCAAGACCCAGCCTCAGGGAAATAATTTTAACCCAGTCATTCTTTTCAGAGAAACTTAAATGACACATATACTGTGTCTATCGTATCATTTTCTCTAGGTAGATGGAACAAGGTAGGAAAGGGTGATTACAGAAGCAAAGATGGTGATAAGCATTTATGATTCTAATTTTTGAATGCATTTAACAATTTGTTTCTGATAAATTTTAGGGAAATCTGGATGAGGCAACATGTTCTTCAATTAAGAAATTTCTGTAAATAAATTAAAAATTGAAGGATGTGTGAATCAAAGGGAAATAATTCACAAATCATAACTTTTTTGGATTTTAATTTGTTTTTGAAACAGTATAGAGGAAAATGTGAAATCTATAGAAAAGCCTCTTTGTATGTTCGGTGAGAACAACTCAGAAACATAAATATAAAGGAAAGTTAAGAAAAAAATGCCCTCTGTTAGCAGACTTCATTGCCCTAAATGCTAAAACCTGAGAAATCTCCTCTATTCTTCTTTCCTGCAAAGTGTAGTTCAACATTAGGTAGAAAATTGCAGTGCCTGCATTAGCCAAAGCTGTCTAAGTTTAGAGGTGTTTTAGCATGATTAACAGCCTGCTTTCTGCCTTCCTATTACAGCAAATTATCCCAGAGTGAAGAGTGATATTTTTGCAGCTTTCTCATAATGCAATTAATAATGAATAGAATTAATCTTGAAGAGTTTCAGCATGTTGTGCAAGAAACAGACAGAGTCTAGGCAGGTGAAAACAACTGCAAAGATCTGCTTTGTACTCTGTCATTTGGCACAAACGTCCAGTTGTAGTCGACCACTGCAGTAAGCTGCTGTACAACCCTTAGCTGGTGGCTCTGCACCTGTTGGGGTGACTGGTGAAGCCAAGGAAAGTTTCAGAGGAATAAGAAATAACTTTGAATGTCCATTAAGAAATTATTTCAGAACAGCTGCAAAGCTATAGAGGTTGGCACCATGTATGAACTTCCTGTCAAGTAAATGAAGAACGAAGACTCCTTGTACTCTGTGAAAAATCAGGTTCAACTCAAGCTTTAGACAAAAGTGCAAAAATAAAAATTTTAAAAGACATGCAGTATTGACTAGGCCAATGTTTTGAACATCCTTAAATCTTTCCCCTTTCAAAAAATACAACTCCCCCCAATCCCAAAGGCTTGTATTCCTGATACATCTAACTGAGGAATTTGAGCAGCTTGGATATCAAAAAATAATGGGAAACCTGTGAAGAGATACCTTTTTCCCAGACAAAGTAATTGAGTCATTTAATTGTGTCACTCCCTCACTAAGAAATTTCCAGGCATGCAGTTGATATCCTGTACTGGACATCTTGAAATAATTCCCAGTCTCTACTTAGTAGTTTTATTCAAATCCTAAATATCTGGTTATGCTGGCCTTTATGCCTTAGTTTAAATACATTTTTTACAGAAGATTTTATATGAGGAAATTGCCCATTCTATCTCACCAATGCAGGTATCCTTACAGTGACATTTATAATTTCCTTTTTGGTTACTAGGATGGACAAAACAAAAGAAACCCCCACAGCACATCCAATTTGAGTTATACATTAACTGAAAAGAATTGCTCTGAGACTGGGATGATCCCCAGAGCATAATGGATCAGAATAGAAAAACTGATAAAGCCTTATGTCTTGTAGTGTGAACAGCATTTTTATGATATACTCTGTTCTTCTTTGTTACTTCCACTCTTATTTCCTTGTCTACATACATAATTTATTGCTTTCTAGTAGGTGGAAGTGTGATGTTGCATAATTTGTTTAGATTTTCCAGGGGAATAATAAAATAGATTTCCTTTTTTTGTTTTACGGATAAGTAGTAATTTATGTTTTTAACAGAATCTGAGTGACATGTAGAAAATGATGTATGATCTCCATCTATTGCAAAAAGACTCATAAACAGTGCTCCAAAACTAGCATCCCATTCTCATTTGCAAGATTATATGCCTGCTGCAGTAGAAGCAGCATTTGGTTGATTTGTAGCAGAATGCGCAGCTAAGATTTTACTTAACCAGGCAACATCTGAGCCCTACTGTGAGCAGCAAACTGTGATATCTCTAGTTCACACAGTACAGCTGTCCTGGAGTATTAAGATTCTTTCTTTTAAAGGCAGCATCTTAGTGCTGTGCCACGCAACTCAACTAGTTACTTAGTCCTGTTCTTAAGGAAGATGCAGACTTAGGTGCTCATTTCTGTTTGAAATGCTGGTGAAAAACTTCAAAAGTGGTGTAATTCAATACACAAGGTCAGTCAAAGTAATCTGGCTCCTGAGTTTGAAAAGCCCACATTAGGGAAAATATTTTAAGCAGCTCTGAACTACTTGGCTCGTGGCAAAGTTTGGAGTTTTCAGACAGCTGAAGGCATGGCTTACCAGAAAATAATATGGTGCATCAAATTAGTACTGAAAAATTTATATATATTTATATAAGTACTGAATACTATATTTATATTAGTACTGAAAAATTTATATACATAATACTAGGAGAGCTTTGAGAGGGCTTCACTTGCTTTATGTGATGGAGTGGATAATGGGAAGCAAATGTGAGCTATGCACTAAACTGCAGTCAGTTTCAGTAACAGTGATTGTCTGTCTAATATAAAAATAATACTTTGTAAGTTACTCATCAAGTCTACTGACTGCAGTCAAGAGAATAGTTATTGAACCCATTTCTGCTTTATATGGGTCAATGAAGTGTTTGGAATAAAGCTTTCCTACAATGTCACACATTTTGTCACATCTGTGCAAGACTTACAGCTGCATAATTAATTGATCTACAGTTAAACACCTTTTCTGAAGTGAAAACCATTCACCCTTTGTGTGTGTCCCTTCACAGCTCCTTCCAGTAACCTTGTAAATGCTGTGCAGGCTGTGCTATGCAGCTCCCAAGAAAAAAGAGATTTTCTCACCAGTTTACAGGTGAAGTTCTTGTGAACAAATTTATGTATTCAGAAAAAAACCTAAGTTTTCAACATACTCTCTGTATTTGTGGGCAAACACATAAATACAAACAGTTCAATAAAACTGGAGTAGTGGGACAGTAGCACTTGCTTTAAAAAACAGTTGCAAAGAAGAAAAGGGTTGCTTTTGTATGTAGAGGGATGGTTTGCTCATTCATGGAAATATTTGCTGGCTATGAGTAGAAATACTTATCTAGAAATGCCTACAAATCATATTTTTGATAATCAGAAAAAGGGAATGCAAGATTTGAACATTGTTTTTTGTTAGATAATGTCTTTAATAACACACTTTATTTTTCTGTTCCAACTGAAATATCCCATCCCATCCCATCCCATCCCATCCCATCCCATCCCATCCCATCCCACTCTGCTCTAACACAGTGTCATTGAAGAGGAACACTTTGTATTGTGTTGATATCTCCTTATTGCTGCTCGATTGGGACTAAAGTTTTCATTTTCCTTATTTTTTGCTAACAACTGACTCTATCAGAAGGCATTATTAAGTTGAAGGAATGCTCAACATACTCAGTGTGAAATCTGAAGTTTATCTTGTCTGATTTCTTATGCCACCGTCATTCTGTAAACACAGAAGAGGTTGTAGCTAGTCGTTGTCATTTTCCTGATCACATCTGTGAGAAAATTAACTCATTTCTGTAATCAAGAGTTAGCATTTGCTCTTAGAATTTTAAACTTCTTATACAGTGAAGTGTATAATATGATGTTAAGAGAAAAGATCTGGAAAAAATAAGGAGCTTGCAGTATAAGCTCATGAATTTTACACCAGCTATGATTGTTGTCATTTTGAGACACTCTGAATGGAGCTGGAGGGAGGTTTAGGAGTTGTTAATTTCTGTGAGTAGCCCTGTTGTGAGCTTATGTTTTTTATTTTTATATTAAGCAAAATACCTTTTGGGAATTAAAAAAAAAGTGTCTGAGATCATACAGTTAAATATCTTTTCTCTCCAGCTAAAAATAGCAGAAACATGTAAAAATAAAAGCTTAAGTGGTTGCTGTTTATTTGTGCATGCCAGGACACACAACTATGAGATAGCTGCTGTTCCATCCCTCTCTGGTTTTGGTCTCCTTGGTCACTGTGGACATCTTATTTTGGTGTCTCCATCCCCAGAGCTGCCCATCCATGCCTGCAGTTGTTCTCTGTGCTCTACAGTTTCCCTGGTGTAGCGAGGACAATTGCTATTGTCTTGGTATACAGGGTAAAGCCTTTCCCACTGAGAATTCTGTAGGCTGCTACAATATTTTTATGTGGTAGAAGTTATACTCGGATAATTTTTTACACATGCGGTACCCTCATAGAGGATCTAATTCTAGGAAACATCCAAATAAATATTCTCTTATCGAATTGTGTACTGAAATAGAATGGATTGTTTTCTTGTTTGATTTTCTCCCTGAAATTTTAAATGCTGCAATGCACAGGTTGTGAATTGGTTCTGATGCTTTAGACAAACTCAGTTATAACTTTTGTCTAACGTGATTGAAGTATTCCCAATGTCTGAGTAATTCAGGCATTGGTTCTGCTGTTGTTTGGCAGGAGGTTTAAACTTTACTACAAATCTTTTAGATTTCTTCCTTTTGAAGTTTACATAGATGTTGTACATGCGCTGTGAATAGGAAGGTCTGTGGGTAAGAAATAAACAATGTATCTCCATGTGCTTAAAATGTTTGAGAAAAACAGATGTTTCAGACTTAATTCTAAAAAACTGCTCATTGAGTATGACTTTTGGTACTACAAACTTGAAATTCTGCATCTGTGTGAGTAAGTTTTGCAACAGTAAAACGACTATGTCTGATATTACACTGGACCTTTTTATGTAGTATATATAGTAAATGCCGAGTGTTTACCCAAATGTATTTTGCAAACAAAAAAAAAAACAGCTCTTGGAATGACAAAAAAAAATGTCTTTAGATAATGCTACAGAAAGAAATTTATGGGAGTCCTAGAAGAGATGTGCAGCTACAGCTTCTGTCACCTGAAGCTGCAGACAATAAATCAGCAGAATGTGAATGATGGATCTGCATTACAAGAGGAACTGTTGTAGGTAGGTGGGGAGCTTTGCAAAACCATAGACCCTGCACCTGTAATAGATCAGAGATAGGTCACAATAATAGGTAATGAGCTGTAGGACAACAGATCTTAACTGTCAGGTGTTAAACAGGTGACAGAGGAGCAGAGAGAGCACTTTAATCTTGAGGGACAAGAAAAAACCCCTACATATGTGTATACACCCAAAAGTCTCGTGCGCTGATAGTTTCTTGATGAAGTTGCACCATTCAATTGCAAAACCAGGATAAAGTTTCTGTTGGAAAAAAGCCTGTCTATCTTCATATAATTCTGAGGTTTTTGCTTAACAGAGAACCTTACAAAAGGGACATATATTTGTCATCAACCCCTTAAAATAATTTGTGTTGGGGATCTTAAATTCAGATATGAACTTTGACCTTGTAATGTGAACAGCATTCTAAATTACTTTTGCCTACAAACTGATATGATAAGGTGCCAGAAAGTATATGTTTGGTTGTATAAAACCAACTGTAGAGGTACGAAGAAAAGAAAAGAAAAATATGATGTATAGACGAGATAGGATATGCATGCCATAGTACTGAAATTTGGTCTCTGTGGGACGCTTGGGACTTAAATTGCCTGGAGCACTTTGCAGTGTGCAACTTTGTTACCTAATTTTCTTTGTGTAGTCTGAGAACAAGTGTTAAAAGGCATTCACTAAACCTTGAAGTGGGTATGGCATGTTTTGTGTTCTTTCCTTTTCATACCAGCTTCTTCATCTTGACCCTGACCCAGGCTTCACAAGAAGGTGCAGCCTTGCAGTTCTTATTAAGTCATGGTGGTCTCAGAACAGTCACCTATGAAGTGGAGGAGCAAGAGGTGCAAAGAACTGATAAAAATGGAGATAAATATAAGGGTCAGATTTTGTTAGTATGACTTTTATTTACTTCAGTGAAATTACTTGGAATTCAGTCAAACTGTAGAAAGCATTTCTGTGTGTCCATGTGGAAGCCTGGCTTGTTAAGGCTGTGTACAAATCGTGGTATTGTGCTAGTTTTGGCTGGGATAGAGTTTATTTTATTCACAGTAACTACTATGGGGAAAACTGTTGGTAATACAGAGAATTTTTGTTATTGCTGAGTGATGTTCATATGGGTGCAAGGCCTTTTCTGTTCCTCACCACACCCCATCTGTAAGGAGTCAGGGGCACAAGAATTTGGGAGAGGACACAACTAGGGCAGCTGAAACCCACTGACAAAAGAAAGGTTCCATAACTATGGCATTATGCTTAGCAATAAAACAAGGGAAATTAGTGGGGTCCTGCTGCTTAGGGACTCACTGGACAGGAGTCGTTTGGTGGTGAGGAAATTTTTTTTCATTTTCATCACTTGTCTTTCTTGCTTTTATTTTCTCTCTCTTTGATATTTTCCTTTGTCATTGCAAGTTGCTATAACAATAATAGTAATTATTACTGTACTGTCTTGGTCTCAAAAGTATTCCTCACTTTTACCCTTTTGATTCTTTAACCCCTCCCAACCACACAATTTTTATAATAATACTTGGCAAATGAAATGAAAAAAAATATTT
>VWZN01006187.1:8859-20853 GCA_013396955.1 Regulus satrapa
AAAAAACCCCAAAAAACCAAAAACCCCAAAAAAAGAAAAACACACAAACAAAACAAAACAAAACAAAAAAACCAAACAAAACCCACCTTAAAATACAGAGAAGAAATTCTAGAACAGATTTAAAGTTTACATGTACAAACTGTCAGCTCCTAAGAGAGGCCAGTCATGCTTGGAGGCAAATCAAGATGTAGAGAATAATGATGGCCAAGGGAGATTACTCTTCTGTGAGCAAGCAAAAGCACAGAAAAATGTTTGCTCAAAAGAAAAAAAATATCTGGAATGCCCCATGATGGGACAGAGTAAGAGAACACTGAAACAACCATCAACTAAATGTTCATTTACTCAAAAAATGAGTACATTCCACATCGTTAGTGACCCACCGATAAAGTCATTTGGTCTTGCAAATTTGCTGTTGCAAAAACAAATCAAAGTGCTGTACTTTAATTCTAATATTTGTGTGAGCTGATGTCTCACAGGTAAACCTTCATTTTTTTTCTCTGTATTAATATAGAAAAACATTCAATTAAGTCCTAAATTTCAATTAAATCTGAAAAGTCATACTGTTGTCTGAGAAAGAAGTAGAAGTAAAAAGTCCTGGAGAATATATTAGTGAAGGGAATGGGAAAAAAGGATGCCTTTCTTTTAATGTTCTTTGCTTTTGACTTAATTTATTTCACTTTATGAAATTATATTTTTAGCTTCAGATTAATTTCATTTGCAGACATATTTAATAGGTAACTGAGTGCCAAAATTAATTTCAATTTTTACACTGACTTGGAATTCAGTTCCTTTATTTCTGATGCATGAATATGAGTTGAAAGGTGCTGGATAACAGAGGACACTCAATTTTCCTACAAAATATGGATCCTTCGATATACTATTGAGCACTTCAAACTTCAGGATCTGAAAGACATTCAGAATTACCTGAACAGTGTATTTCAGGTTTTTTATTGTAGCAAGAGGAAAGAACAATCAGCAGAGCGNCAAGAAAAGAAAGAAACGACAAAAAGGAGAGAGTCCATTCTTAAACCATTTTGAAATTATAAGAAAAAAAGTAATTTAGGTATAAAATAAATTACTATAATACAAATGCCTTAACCAGGATTCATTTAGCTTTTTTTTTGTGCTATGGAATGACTAGTCCTTTATTCAAATCACATCCTCTGGGTTCTGTAGCACCTTCTAAACTATACTTATCCCTGAAGATGAGCCACCTTGAAGTAGAAGATAATGACAGTGCTCATCTCCCCTGCATCCCGTTGCATTCCTGCACTCTCCTTGGGTGTTCTTCTTTGGAAGCACAAAGCTCCAAATACATGTCTAATCACAGCTCACTTTCAGATAGCTGAATTCTGCTCTCTGTGCATGGTGCTCTGCAAGCATAAGTTCTCCATTGTTGGACACTTTTCTCTGCTTGTTCCATTCATCTGTTTCCCAGATATCCCTGGAGATGTTAGGGGGATCCAATGAACTACAATTCCCTGGGTGCTGTTATGAGAGAGGGTAAGATATTCATCTAGAAGATTGAAGACACATCATATTGGAAATAGACCATATCTCTAGGAGACACACTACAGGGGTTTTACTGCAAAACAACTCAACCCTTCTCCTTTCTGCTGCACCTCCACAAGAGGGACCAACTCCCAAAACACTCTGAAAGAGCAGCTGTAGGTCCCTACAGCACTGTGCAAACCATGTGCTTGACCATGAGATCTTGAAGAGGGAGCTCACAGAAAGGTTGAATGAACTGTCAACTCCTTCAGTAAGTTACCATATTTATTCTGTAAAGTTATCTTTAATACACATTATAGGCCTAGAATCTGACTAGAACAACATAATTGGTTTATCTGTCTCCCCACAACATTTCAATGACCCTAACTGTCCAACATAGACTTTACAGAAGTCTTCTTTATCAATTACAGACAGATAATAGAATGGAAAGAGTGAGCTACTGTTGTCTGCTTCTCTTTCAGCGAAGGGAAGTTGCTTAGGCTTAGCCCAGCTACTGGTTTCACTTAAAAAACCCTACTTGATGTTTCAGAAGAAAACCGAAAAATAGCAATCATAAATTTGTGTCATCTGTTCAGGTATCCTCTCATTACATAGGATGCCAAAATTTCATATGTAAGAGAAAAATTTATCGGTCCTGGTGTGGATTAAAGTGGGGAAGGAAAAAAAAAATCAAAAATAACGCTCTTCATCACAATATTACAGAACAAAAATATTCCAAAGCATGGGATTTCATTGTCCATGAGTTATCAATAAAGACTGCCTTAGATCCTTAGTAGAGAACTTTATGCTGAGTTTCACTGAAGGATGTTATTTGTTATTTCTTTTGCTCCCTTTCTTTGAATCTCTTTCTCCCTGTGAATGGACTGAGAGCACATTATTCACTGGCAGGGCCTGTGAAAATAAATTCTATTATGAAATTTAAATCAATTACCTCTATTTATATAAGTCTCTCTGCTAATATCAGAGAGCTGTCTTCTTTCAAGTCAGTCACAGGTCCAGTAGATGTGAGAGGAGAGAATATTTACAAACATTCACAAAAGATGTTATCATCTCCATTGTGGTATCCATGCAAACCACTCAGTGGTTGAACTGGTCATTGAATTTCCTTTAAATTCTTTGTCTGGGCTTCTTTCCCCACAGCACTGACATTCATAGCCTCCTTAGAATTGGTTAGATATTTATTATTAAATTATTCAATTCCATTCCAGACTGACTTCACTAAAGATGTAAGCAGAACATTCACAGGCTTATGACATTAAACAAGGACTACTGCTACAGGAGTTCAGAGAATATTACCACACCATAATTCTTTAATAAGACACAGGAGTGTTTTGGAGTTTTTCAGATAAATGCTACAATTTTGTTACTCATTTAACATTGGAAGAATCAATGAAAAGCAGCCTAGGAGAAGCTTGAAGTCTTGTTAGAACCATTTCCTCCATTCCATTGTTGAAAAAATGCAACAGAATAAACAAGCAAAAAAGAGGGTAGAGCTGACTAGACCAGATTTCAGCCTGCTGAGAGTGGAGATTCACTCACAGTATTTCCCACTCACATCAACATCCTTCAGCTTACCTCAGCAGAACTGGAATGGCCTTGTGCATGTATTAAAGGACTCTTGTGTATAGCCACATTGTCATAGCTTTCAGAATGGGTTACATCCCATAACTTCATATTTCTGAAGAAAATAGCTTTGAGAAAAGGTGTTGTTTGAGATCAAAAATCTTTGATTGATCCCTCTTTCTGTGTGTTGAGGGGAAGTATGGGTTCTGCATGGAAAAAAAAGTTTGTGACAAGGTATAAGTACTTCGACACTCTCTGATTTGCCCCACTGCCCCCTACACATACACACACATAGAGATGCACAGAGTTCCTCTGCACACTGCCTGGCTGCTCCAAATTCTTATACTGAGTGGTTTCACAGATCACGGCTTGTGCCTGCTTCATGCACATAGGTAGTTATAAAGTTATTAAAAATTACTTCAGCATTCTTTGTTTCTTAGGAGAACTTTCTTTTCTTGAGACACAGTTATGTATGGTAGTATCTGGAGGGGGTGCTGTTTTTTTTCCTTTTTCTTTTCTTTTTAGCTTTTAAGTCTATATAAGCTGATACTGGAGTGAATGTGTTCTATATCTTTATCCTACATAATTTTTGAGGAAGAAGGTCTCAGCAAGATTTGAAAGCATTTCTTTTCACTATTTGTTTTTTAGTTCTCTTTTAATTTAATATATTTGCCCTTTTTGTTTCCCTTTTCCCCTTTTCTCCTGCCTTCCTCACGATTTTCTTTCTAATTATTTCTAAAATGTCATGTGTTGCCTTCTAAAATTATTTGGTCTCCCACTGTTTACCTCCTTTCCAGTTCTACATTACAAGATTCATATTCCCACTTTTGCCCTTTGTTTTGTCCTGTGAAACTAATAGGTTATTTGTTATGACACTTTTTTTTTCTTTTTCTTCAAGACTTCGGGAACTTCAGCTAAATTTGTGTTATGATACTGTAGAGCTCTGTTGGCTCAATGTGTGGTATAACTCTTAAGAGCTCACTGAATGTGCCTCCTGTTGCTGCTTACAAAGCAAAACAACAGTGCTAGGAGCCTGGATTTTACAAAATCAAAGAAAACCTGTTTGACAGAATTCAGGAGCCAGAATTTTTATTTTTTTTTTTCCTGAAAGTTTCAGAATTTGTACAGGTTCATTATCAATTAAATGCACATTATTATCTATGAAGACTCCTTAAGAATTTTTTTCTGAATATGCAGGGCATATTCAGGGCGGGGGATGAATGCTTCCAAAAAACTCTGTCCATTAACACCATAATTGAAGCTTCATTTTCTCCACTACACTTCCCTCAAAGTCCAAACAACTGCAGGTGTGTAGGCAATTATTTATTTTCACTAAACAGTGTGGTTGTAAAAGCAAGCCACACATTAAACAATTAATCCAAAAAAATAGTGCAACAGTCATCAGGGGACTGTGTCTTTAGAGATCTAATATAGAAAGGTAGAAAGGTGATGTTCAAATAGTAGAATTGTAAAATGTACCACCAGTCCATTTTTTCTTTTTTTCTGTAAAATGGCTATAGTGCTACTGTTATACACATTTATTTCTTGAGTTTAGTCCATCATATTTGTATTTGCAGTACTTATTTTTGTGGGGATGCTACAGACTGAAACCATTGTGTAGATGGTTCCAGGTGTAGCTGAGAAGTCTAAAACTATACAGAATCTAGTTTTCCTTTTCAGTGGAGTATACAATGTCCAAGCCTACACAAACTCTCTGCACATCTGAGGTCTGAACATTTCCTGGTTTTGACTATGAGAAATTGCACAGATAATTTGTTAGGTCTCAGCTCAGCTGTATCCATTTCAAAGCAGTAAGAGGACAGACACACCACTCTCCTGTTGAGGCAGCCATCACTGGTAGCATGTTACAAAGAGCCCCTTCTCTGCTCCTGAGGGTAGGTATGGAATGCCCCTGTGGCTGCAGCAGCCTGTGGTGGGGCGTGCATGGGAGGCATGGTGTGCACATCCTGAAGTGCAGCATGTGCCTGTCAATACATCCTGCCTTCATACATCCTCAGAGAACTCCAAATGGATTTCTCTGTAATGTTTGGTGTGATGTGAATGGATATACACTGTTTAGTAATTTGCATATAAACAGAACATCAGCTTTCCGCAAAAACTACTGTTACAGGAAGTGCACTTATTAAATATTGTTTCTTGATATTTCGTAGAATGTTAAATATAGCCATAATTACTAATCACAAAATCTAATTTTATGCTTGAATTAAGTTAGTGCACAACAGGGTTGGTGGATTTTTTTTTTTTTTTTTTTTTTAACAAGACAGTAATTTATTATTTGACAAATTAATATCTCTCATATTTTTCAACATTCTTTTCAGAAAAGGTCTCATTTAAAATTATTGATTATTCTGTCTAAGGAAAATTCCAGGATGGATTTCTGCATTACTGTTGTTGCCTTTCCTGAATGACCTGTTACATGATCAGGTTAGGTCACATTTTTGGTGGAATCTTCTTTGAGGATCTTTATCTAATAAAACAGTACAATGCTCCTAGCCTCCAAATTGCAAATCTTTGAAAACATAAAACTTCACCTGCCTAAAACCATGCAACCACATTTAGAGGAAAAATTTATAATATGTTAATCCTTTATTAAGAATAATATTTCCTTTTATTTATTCACTAATAACCTAATAAACAGAGAGCTACAATATGCTCAATCAGATATATTTAGAACAATTTGTATATGTGCAGATATTTATACTTTCCTGTTTTGTCTTGTTACAGTCTATCCAGCACAGAATGCCTTTCATATACAGAAAACACATTCAACAATTGAATTTTTCAAAATACTCTCCTGAATTTACTCAGGAAAGAAAAAGTATTCCTCCTTGACCAATATATTAAAAAATATTAATGACATTTAGTTTTCATAATAAAGATGAGAGCTCAGAGATCAGCAAAGACTAGATATCCTTAGAACAGAAAAAAAAAAAAAGTGTTTCTTAAACTATAAGACTGTTTAAAACTTATTGTCAAAGGCAACATGATATTCAACTTAAGATCATGATTCACATGAATTTAATTTAAATATATATTTCACTACATAAAAAAAACAAACTGCCAGAGTTACTGGAAGATTTGAGGATCTCTATTAATTAAATTAAATCATCAACTGGATGCCCTTGTAAGTTAAGGGCACTTGAGCAAGATGCTGAGATAAGAATGAAAATTTTGCAGGATTGTTTATGAGTCTGTTTATAGAAAATCTCTTTGTGTGGTATACCATTTTTAACAGATGTGCTTTATTATCCCAGATGAGCTATGGAAGTCCCAAATTACAGGTGAATGTGCAAGAGTCCATAACTCCTAAACCAGAAGGATTCTTAAGAAAAACAAACAAACAAACAAACAAACAAACAAACAAACAAACAAACAAAAAAACCAAAACTCTTGAATTCTAATTTTACTTAGAAATATATTTAAGCCTGCAGTGAAATTCAATGAAATGGAAAAAAACCCACTTGCTAAATAAAAGGTCAACAAGTCCAAACCATTCATGCTCATGGAGTAGAGAGTTCTATTTCCATGATATTGGGAGACTGACTCTGCCTTCAAGGATGTTATTAAAATTTAAAGAATTAGAGGAAAATGTAATGGTATCAGAGAAGGAGAGTCTGGAATAGGAAAAAATGGAAAGGACAAAAAATAGATTTGTAGAGGTTAATCCACAACAAGAAAAAACACATGTCCTTGGACAAGATATCTTAGCAGTCATTGCAATAATAAGAGGAGCCATTGTAATTTATAGCCAAGATTTTGGACAAGGTTCATTACTGAAAATAAATTCTCAAAAATGTTATAAAGCAGAAAAAAAGTAATGAATTTCTGAGGCAATAAAAACATTCAATAAGTTAACTGATTATACAACTTTTCATAGCATGCATTACAGAGTACATGCATATACAAACTGCATCATTACTTTAAAAATTAACATTTTTTAATTACTTAAATATTAGAACATTTTTTATTGGAAATTTAAATTCACTATTTTAAACTGAAATTATAGCATTTGAAAGACCAGTAGGTTTTGTCACATATTATGCATGCACATCTATCAATTATTGGAGTAATGAGCAGTGAATTGTAAATTCACAGTTTAGAGGCTACCACAACACTGTAGAAACAGAAGTGGTACCCCTCAGTGGAAACAAATATGGCTATAAATATTGAGTATAGCACCACTTCTTGTATTTTGATATGTACTTGATAATTACTTGGAGCCTAAAACTGACAAATACTTATCAGTAATTTAAGGAACAGAGAAGACCATTCAGTGTAGTAAAGGTCACAAATCTTCACTCTGAGAAAATATATATTAGAGATATGAATACTAGAGAATACAGATTTATTCGATTGTGACAGATTATTTTGGAAGGACAGAAGTGTTAAAGAATATTATTTTAGCATGTGATATATATTAGAGATACATAGATGTTTCAAAGTTATGAATGCACTGTGGCAGAGCCATAGTCATCACTGATGGTAATTAATGAAAATATTATAAGCCAGAAGAAATCTTTTGATAGTTTTGACCCTGAGAAAACAATAACTACTTATACCCACAGGCTGACCTACAGTGAAGGTAAAGGATACCAAGAGGCAGCTGTAATCTCAGGTCACAGAATGAATTCACACTATTCCAGCTCTGACATGAAGAAATGACATAATGAAACTCAATATTCATTAAAGATCTGTTTGGGATGATAAAATAAACTATACCTATTTTATGCTATCTTGCTTAATGAGACAAAAGAAATCTGCAGGAGTAGAACTGTAATAGAGTTCATAAACCTGCTGGGCATAATCACAGAGAGTTAAAAATGGAATAGAGTGTTCTGAAGGAAAAATAACGTAATGCCACACTTGAAAAAGATTACCAAGAACTTCACATTTAGTATTTATTCTGAGTATATCAGTAGTATAACGAATCTGATATATATGGTACCAATACTTCTGGCATTGTGTAAAAACACAAATCTGCATCAGCTAATGAGAGAATTATTGGAAGGTTATTTGGGTACTACAGAAATATTTTTCCCATGATGTATTTTTATTTAAGTGTACTTCTATGAAATTATAATAATTAGGGTCAGATATTTTTGTACAAAATTGAAATTAAATTGCCTTAATGTAATTTGCAAAGTCAGATTCTGGGTATTAGTTTTTACCAACTGCCAGGCAGAATTAGTGCATTCTGACAAATAAAAAAAAAATAATACTCAGAGTTCTCTAAACTAACCATGAAGAAACTAGAGAGCTTGCTTCATCAATGAGCAGAATACATTTATAGACTTTTTTTTTNNNTTTTTTTTTTTTTCCATTTACTTCCTTACCCCACATTATTTTGAATGAAGCAAGAAAATGAACACTCCTTGCAGGAGAACTGAGTTCATAACTGTCACAAAACACTGGAAGTCAGCATGATAATGAGCCAATTTGTGTGAAAATGAACTCATTAATGCTAATGTTTTGCTGACTCCCAACTGATTCACGAACTCCTTAACAAAAATCAAAACAGAAGGAGGGGAGTTTCATGAATTTTGGAACTGTTGTGTGCAGAAACAAATGCGTCTCTTCTTTATTCATAGTCCAATTTCACTGATCTACTCTGTGCTCTAATCATCTCATCCCAGAATACAGTCTGGGGAATACAAGTTTGTATAGAAGATATTATAGCTGAATTCTAGAAATACCCACAAGGAAGAAAATAAAGTATTGATTGCTTATAATTTTTAATTATTTTCTAACACGACACTTCTTTATTTTCAAATTAATATGCTTTCCAACTGGAAGAAAATAGAAATTTATATATAAGAAATTTCAAAAACAATTTAATTGATTGCAAGATATTGATTCTCATACAACACTTCATATATGTATACAAATCTGTCCTTTATGCACATGATGATTTTAACGAGGTAATGTCCATGTAACATGTATCATATTACCAGTAATTTGTAAATCCAACCCATATATTTCAAATTCACTGCACTTTTTTCCCCCTAAAATAAATCCACAAAAAAACCCCAGGGAGCAAAAGAGGTACAAAGGTAAAACATGAAGTTTTGTAATCTCAGAGGAGTATTGATAGTTTTTAACACTACAAGCTGCAAAATATTAGAAAGCTTCTACTGCAAAGCATATTGGAAGAGGCAGAGGTCACCAGGTATGTGCAGCTCAAATAAACATCTCAACTCTTAACTCAGAAAGATTAGACTTTAAATCTTGTTTGAGTGCTTTAATAAGGAACTACAGAAGTGCATCACATGAAGTTACAACTATTTTATGAAGATTAGAATAAATTTTTAAGACTTATGAAGATAAATTTGCATTGAGTTTATTTTAAAATTGATATTTATTAGATTAAATTAAGATGATACAGGGTTCAATTAACACTTAGTAATTTATAATTATTTTATCTACTCTAATTCATACTTAAAAGCTTTAATTAATTAAAATTTTAGAAAACCATTCTTCTTGATTATGCCAATTACTTCAGTAAAAACAGCACTACCATTTATTTTTATAGGACCATAATCGGTAGAATTGTATTTCTTTGCTACCAAGCTAGGTAGAATTGTATTTCTTTGCTATCTAGCAAGGAAGAGGGCCAAATTTATTCAACAAAAATATGCTTATTTTATTACCTAACAAATATTTAATGTTTATAGTAATTTTTAAAATGTGGATGTTATACATTGATGATATGTTTTACTTAATTTATTCAAATTATTATTTTTAATGGTTTTTTGAGGTTTGTTTGTGGTTTTGTTTTTTCTTACATTAAAACACCTTGAATTTATCAAAGTTCTTTGAGTTCATATCTGAAGTGAGACATCTAGGATCACGACCACCTCCTAGACAGAAACCTAGAAATACCAAACAGTCCTTTATCTCTGTGCTAAGGTAAAATATCACAATTTATTTTCCTTTTCTATTCAGCTTAGAAATTCCAAAATTGTTAACTTGTTGATGATCTAAATGAAAAAGATTAAACAGCATAGTTAGGGGAAGTAAATTATGGCAGTAACATAATTACATGCAATTTTTTAAAAAAATTATGTTTCTTAAGGCTAGTTTTTAATGATTGGTATAACAGCCACTGCTACTGTACTGTTGTGCTGCTGAAAAGTCTGAGAGAAAACAGTCTGACCCTGTAGCATAACTCTGAGATAACTAAGTTAATTTTAAACAAATTGTACCATGAAGTGGATAAAGAAGCAAATCCAGGGGTCCATAAGGGCTGTTATTTTAATTATTAAAATAAGATAATTTTATTCCTGTGGAAGCATTTTGCTGCTATTATATTTTATTTACATACCTGAGAGATATTTAAGCCATACTTTCTTTCAATTTAGAACAGTAATCAAATGGCAACTATATTTATACCAATCAACTTTACATATTGAGCACATGACCTGCTCTCAAGATTGCTGTTTTTCAGTGACAACAGTCCCAGAATCAAGCAAGTTGCAAATCACATTTATTTTGCTAACAACTTGCAGTTAGTCCTTACCACTGGACCTCCAAAGACTTTTTCCTGGAAACTTGGGTTTCCTCACCATTTGCATCATGTGACAAAAGACCAGAATAAGGGAAATGTAGTTAAAAGTCACTAGTGTACTGCAGATGGAATGTGGAACATGGCTTGCAGCCCTTTTTCTGCCCACCTCCTTTTTTAAGGAGAGAAAAGATTTGGAAACTGTAACCATGTGATAATTTTCACAGCGAAAAAAAACTTCCAGAGCAGAGTTGAAAAGGTTCACCTGTGTGCAAAAGTGGTATACTCATGAGCAAATGCTATCAAGAAATACTTTTTCCTCTAAAGTGCTCTCATTGTCATTCTGTCTGTCAATACTGGACAAATATCTGACCACACACTTTATTCACTCAGCAACAGTCAGGTAATTATTAGCAGCTTTAGGTTATTTTTTCCAGTTTTATTTATATGCTGTGTGGCATTCAGCCTTTGCAGCACAGAATGGGTGAAAAAAACAAAACAAAACAAAAACCCAACAACAACAAAAAAAAGGCTATATTTAATTTCTGTGAGCTTCTGAATTCTATTGCATTTCAATGAAGATTCACCTGCAGCTGATAGAGCAGCTGATCTACAGAAGCATATTTTGCACAGCTGGAACACATTCAAATATAAAATGTTATTTCATGATCAGTTTCTCCCCAGTGTAAAGAAATATGTTCCATATAAGCTTGAAAAGCACATACGTTAGCACCAGAGCAGATACAGCAGTTTATGCAGATGGATAAAAGAACTATAATAATCTTGTTAGGAGAAGTTCCATAGATGGAATTTCTTTGAGTATTTAGGCCTTTATTTATAATCCTCATAAATCACCTGAGTAGACAATCCTACTTTGAAAAGCTTAAACTTGCTGACAAAACAAAACTGCAAACATTGAAAAAAGTAGAACCAAGAGTTAAGTAAGCAGTTCCCACTGTAGACAGAGAAAAGAATTAGATTATTATATGCATCAGGTGACTAATGTTATATTAAAAGAGTATTGAGACATCTGAAAATCACTGATTGCTCAAAAAGAGAAAATATGTGAGCACAGCATGAGCTCTGTCTTTCAATATTCCTCCCATGAAAGGGCTGTGGTGGGCAATATCCTGAAAAGGGACACAACCAGGCCAGCTCACCCAAATTAACCAAAGAGATTTTCCTTACTATATGACATCAACTCAGCTATAAAAGCTGAGGGTGGGAGGGAGGAGGAAGGGAGGGCATTTGTTATTTTACATTGTTTGCCTTCTGGAGCAATTGCTACACATGCTGAAGTCCTGCTTCACAGGAAGTGTCTGACCTTCGCTTGCTGATGGAAAGTAGAGATTAATTTTTTGCCCTTTGCTTATGCATGCTCAAGCTTTTTTTGGTTT
>VWZN01006190.1:19503-31733 GCA_013396955.1 Regulus satrapa
CGGACCGGGGCAGCCGGGCCTGAGGGACTGGCCGGCGTGAGCGGATCGACCTGGACGCCGCCGGCGGGAAGCGGCGTGCCCGGGAGATGGAACCGGAGCTGGCGGCGCTCCCCCGGAGCCGGCCCTTGCCCTGCGCCGTTTCACGTGCCCGGGAGCCGCCTGCTCGTCCCTCCACCTTTCCCTTCCAGGCCTTTAAAATCTTTTGTTCGGCCGCCGTGTGTTTCGCCTGCCGCGGTCTTGACAGACCTTCCCCGAGCCCGCGCTCCCCTCCTGCGGGCGAAGGAGGCTCTCGGTGCCTTCCGTGGGTTGTTGCTCTCGTTCGCATCACACCCTTCTTTGTCTGCCGGGCTCTTCGGTTTCCATCCCAGCTGGTGAAAAATACTTGTCTTCGCTGCTCTGTCCTTTCCTGGTGTCTCCCCTGTCCTACCTATTGTCTCCTGTAGCGGTATCAGGATACAAAGGTGGGAGGGTCTGCCGCTGCCAGTTTGTCGCCTATGAAAAGATGTTTCTTAGGAATGGTGTTTTCTCCTGCTTTCATGTGTGAGGCCAAATTCCGTGTAAAAACCTCATGCATCCTTGCTGTGGGTCTCCTTGTTGCTCTCCTTAAGGATAACCAACTGTAACACTTGAAGAGCCCACTCCCTTCCAAAGGACAAAAAAAAAAATTAAAAAAAAAGCCCCGCAGAAAAAAAAAAAAGCCTGTAGAAACTTGGGGGTGGTTAGGCAGCTGGTATCCTGTCTGTTTATTATGCTGATCGGTATCAGCCCATCCTTACCTGCGAGTCCTTTCATTAGCTACATACACATCTGTGTTTTCACACTCAGGCTTGCATGATCCCTCGGGATTTTCTTTTTTTTTTCCTAAGGAACATTTGGTGACATGGGGCAGGGATCTCTTATGTCTTTCTGTGTTTGTATGTAAACTTTGTGAAGTTTCATGTTGGTTTGGATCCTCACCTGTGAATCGGCAGCAATTGTGGAACTGAAATACACTTAGTGTCCCTTGAGTTAGATTTGCTTTCAGGGTTTGTTACTGTCCTTCTATGGGAGACTTCCCACAGAAATGAACACTTGTTCCTCTCTTCTATTAAATAAGCCCTCCTGTTAAAACCAAGAACTACGGCCCTTCTGCAGGTAATCATTGTGGAATGGTAGCAAAAACCCCATTATCAGTACGCTAACATGAAAGTACTGTACTTCAGAACTTTTCTTCTGGGAAGGATCCTGCTATTGACAGATGTTGGAGTGAAATATTGGACCGTGTGGCACCGTTGGTTTTACAGAGTAATGCATGTGAGGCTTTCAGCTTCTGTCACAATGCAAGTTTTAATCCAGAGGAAGTCAAAGGTGGATTTTTTTTAGAGGCTTCACTTTTCTGTAAATGTGAATCGATACCTGGGAATTGAAGTATTCTTTCACATGAAGGAGGGGGTGCTAGGAAAGGGAAGGAGGGAAGGAAGGGAATGCTGGTTTTGGACAGTCTTTTGTAAGAGGGAGTGATTTTTAGCAGCAGCTGCATTTCTCCTGCTAAAGAGTCGGTTGCTTGACAAATCAGTTATTTCAAACTGATTTCTGTTACAACTGTGTAAGAATGCCAGCTAGTCATGAGGAGTGATGTTAACACGAAATCCCTCAGCGCTGGTAGTCGCAGAGCATTCCTGCAGGTCGGTGTTGCAGTGTGCTGCTGCAGGATGTCTGGACTCGAGGACAGGATGCTGTAGTGAGAGCCTGGCACCAGCTGCTCCTGGTGAAAACAAACCTGTGTTACTGTGTGGGAGTGGAGGTGTTTCTCTACAGTGGTTCATGAAGCAGGCTTCTGGTTTGCCTGAACCGTGTGCTTTGCTCCGTAGCGGTGTGTTTGGTTGGAATAAAGTAAGTTATCTTGTGTGTTTGTATACCTTGTAGTGACTCTGCCTTAGTGTTGGCTGTGCTTCTCAGGGAAGGGCAGAGACTGCTCTGTTGTTTACCAAGAAGGGAAGCTATTTGCTAGTTTCTTTAACTATCAGTTTTATAACTTTCTGAAACAATTTTTTTTTTAACTAAATAAAGCATTACTTAAGTGTAATTATCAAAACTGTTTTTCCAGATTCAAGGTGAACCTGTTGATTTTATTCTTTGATAATATAGAAGGGCTCTGCTCTCAATGTCAGAATTATGCTGGGGACAGGCAGACATGCCATGCACGAAGCTTGGTGTTTTCTTGCACTAGATTAGTTTTTCAAGTTACTGCAAGCTAGTGTAAAAGCAGAAAAGCAGTGCTTGGGAAGTTACAACGAGGTGAGAAATTCTGCTCTGGGGCTCTTAGTTGAGCTCAGAGGGTGAAATCCCAGTTCCGCTTGCTTGATTGAATTTACTTAGTACCTGATAAACAAAACTTTGATCCTGCAGATGCTTAATGTGTTTGTGAAGCTCAAATATTTGTTTGTCTGTAGAGGCTGATTTGACACATTTAACCTTCAGAATACACGTTTTCCACGAACTGAGAAAAGTAGGCCTTTCCTTGGGTTCAACAACCAGCCAGCCAGTACATTATCTATAAATTTGTGTTACTACTGGAGCTTTATTGCTTTGCCATCCTTCCAGGTAGGAATATATTTCAAAGTTTTGACGTAATTGAGGGTGTACGCTGCACTTTCAGAAGTGACTTATGTTTGCTTTCAAAGTATATCAGGTATGAAAAAATTCATAAGCCATGTTTGCAAAAATTGCATTTAAAGCTAAATTGAACTGCATTGGGCAGAGCTGATACCCATAATGCTCAATAGCAAACTGTAACTCAGGTATAGAAAAGCAATCATTCAAGTGTCAGATTAGAAGCTGTAGATTGTTCTTGTTGCTCTTGGGGTTTTGTGCAGTGTTGTGCAGTTGTTGTTTAATAACAAAGGAAGCAAATCTGCAAATTCTGAATGTTAAACTATTCAAGGTAGAGATGAAAAATAATAGTAAACCTACGTTATAAAAGAGGTATTTGTTCTTGTATTTGTTTGCTCATGTATTGGTGTTTTTATACCATTTTATTCTAAATGAGATAAGTTTCTGCTTTTGCTAAATGCTAAGGGAGACAAAGCCTAGAAAAGTTTGTTTCTTCCTGAAATGCCGTGTTACACTGCTGTAAGAAATTGCACCGACAGTTCAGTTTAGGTCAAGGGTCGCTAATGTTTTTATCACAAAATGTTTGATTGTTTGGTTTGGTTTTTTTTCATTTTTGGTGAATGTGTGGAAGGGCAGGTGTGGAGTGGAGGAAAAAAAAAGGCGTAACTTGCTTGTGGTTATCCATAGGAGTATGTATGCCTGTGTCAAAGCCCTCTCATCTCTGCATAGCTAGCTGTGAAAGGCTGAGTATCTTCTGGGGCTTTTGTTATACAACCATAGTTTCTAGGTACATTAACTGTTCCCCAGAACAGATTAATTCTTACTTCAGGGGTTGTGAGTTAGTCTCTCTTACACTTAAGAGGTAATTGACAGCTTGCTTTTTCTTAGTGTGTTGGTGTAATTTGGATTGCTCAACAGCCCAGGGATTTATTCTTTTTCTGTCAGAAGCCTTACCTGTATATGTGCCTACAGGTCATCTTTTAGGCCCAGATAAGCCTTCATCTCAGCAGAGTTTTGTTGAAAGATACGGAACTAATCAAAACTGACTTTTTTATCTTTAGTTTTGCAGCTATATAACTATTTCTGGCAAAACTCCTTAGATGCAGTGTCACTGCAAAAAAAGCTTTGTTTTTTTCTTTCAGTGCATCATAATTTTAATATTATGCAATTCCTGTTTTCTCTGAATCTTAAATGTGTAATAGGAAGATGTCTTAGGGCTAATAATGATGGGCATTTGAAAGGATTTTGTATGGGATTTTCCTGTATGACTGCAAGACTGTGCTTGAGGCAGTGCATTTATTTCCAGAAGTCAGATATGAGTGGTAAGGATCAGAGTAGGAGCAACTGCATGAGGATATTAGAATGACCACTTATCTTTAAAGTCCTTGAACAGTAAGAGCACTGACTTCTTTATTGCCCATTTATATCTTTCTCTTAGCTGAGATGGATCTTGTTCAATTGGCAGTTAAACAAATGTTTGCAGTGTCATAGTGAACGCTCTGAATGCCTCTATGGTTGCTATTTTCATTACTGCCAGCGTTAGACTTCATTCTTTTAGAATTCCTGCCAAGAATAAATGTCCCAACTAGTTCCTTGTTACACCAAGAGGAGGAATGGTCTCCTGTGGTGATGAAAAGGAGCTGCTGCTGTTCAGTGAGGGAGGGATATGGTGGGAATGGAATTATGTGGTATTGCTCTACAAATTCTGTTCAGATGTAGACTAATGAGATGTGTGTTTTATTTCTGACTTTTTTGGTAGAAGTTACTTTAAAGTTACTCTTTTTAAAAAAACCCCAATAATTTCTTCTATGAATCTTCTAATGGTTAAGAACCAACTCTTTGTGCTCTGTTGTCCATCATATGTTCTTCCTACAATTTGCATCTAATATTTTCAAACTGTATACAAGATAAATAAGAAACTGTAATTCTTACCAAGACACCTAAAGTCTTACTGTTAGTTCTCTTGTTCCCAGGCTAAGAACTTACATGCACTGAGAAGATAAGTTTCTTTAGCTGATGGACAGCTCTGAGTAACTTGAACTCTGTTTATCTTGTTATATGCAGTAATTACCAGCCCTTGCATTAGAATGTGTTGAGAGAACCTGGTTCCACCACGTGTTCGTTTGGGGGGGATCAGATTGCCCCATGATAACTTCAGAACTTTTGACTTGTGAACAAGCAGTTCTCCTCAGTCAAGAAAATAAACCTTTTAAAAGAAGAAAAAAAAAAAAAGGTGGGGGAGAAACAAAGCAAGCCTTGATTCTGCAGTCAGATCCTCAAGGCGGATCCTGTTAACTCAGCAGCCTTCTGTGAGGATATAATGGTCTATTCATGTAGATAGCATCGAAGGTTTCTGACCATTATTTGGAGGTGAATATCAGGAGGAAAATGAAGCAAATGAGCACGTCTCTATGAAGAGGTGACTTCTTTAGCACCCACAAAAAAAAAAGATGATTCCTGTAGGAAACTATTAGCTGTGGAGACTCTGAACTAGCAATCTTACATGGATTGTTATTTTCCCAGATTCCTACGGTTGTTTCATTCACTGAAATGGGTTGTGGAATGAGATTATTGAAATTAAGCATATTTGGTATTGCATACTTCATATTCTCCACCTCATCTTTTGTCAGCAAGTTTGTTTCTCGTTTTGATATTTTTCTCTAATCAGCTGGGCCATTGTGAGGTCAAACTAGTATCTGATGATTTGTTTTCTTGCTCCTGCCAACTTTTTACTTTGTTCTTACCTCTATTCCTTACTCCTATTTCTGGAAATTGAGTGGGAGACTCGTTGCCTTAGTTACAGTGACTAACTGTTTCAAAGTTATTTATAATGTTTGTGTTTAAATAACCTGTATGCCAATAGGAATCACAGAACATTTCACATCAATAAAAAAGTAAACAAAGCAGTAGATCACTGGGAGCATGCTTACAGTGCTGATTTTTGGGAGGTTTGTTTTCCTTTCATTGTTGGGGGTGGAGGAAAAGTTCTAATCTGGCATTTGAAGATGCATCTGAAATAAGGTGTCTTGGTGTTATCTTTTGTACGAATGAGGAAAGAATCTTAACCTTTAAGCTCCAAAATATCAGGGAATGTTATTCTTTCCTTAGTAAGGACATGAGCACTCTCCCCAGGGGGTGGCAATAAACCAGTTTAACTCTGTTAATTCAGTTGTGATTGTGGTGTTGATGAATTATACAGCACTGACCCATTTCAGCACAGAAACCAGAGCTAGTGTAAGAGTGGTGGGACTGAGTAGTTGGAAGAGGAGGGAAGATGAGACTTGTAGCCAGCTGTGTGGGTGCAGAGAGATAAAGAGGAAGCACCAGCAGTGATATGCAAATAAAAGAGGGACAAAATAGTTGGTTTGTAGCATTCTTGTAGATTAGGAAACTGCTTGTTAGCTGAAGCTGATGACTTGGCTGATGACTTCTAACCTTTAGTAATGAGATGCTCTTTACTGTGTTGAATATAATCTGAGATTTTAATTTTTATCTCTACAGTAATGTATGTATGAGAGTTGAGTGAATGTACTATGTAGGTAGATTGTTTTCTACATTAATGAAGTCTACCTGTTTAGGGCAGCCTGAGAACAAATATTTTTCCTCAGTAAAATTACTGGAATGGTGTATAAATTTGAGAAGTATGAAGCAGAGGTCTATTCTAATGCTTGGGGTCTGGTAAAGAAAAAAAAAGGAAAAAAAAACCAACTTAAGCTTGTGTTGTTAAACTTCAGAATTAAATTTACAGAGATGGAGTGAAAGTGTTTACATGTAATTGTAACTGACTCAGAAACTTCCTAAATGTTCAGGTTTTGTAGGTAACTGCCTGTTTACATTACTGAAGTCTAATTCTGACTGTGTTTCGAACTGTTGTGAAGTCATCCTCAGTGTTTAATATTTCCCTATTCTCAGACGATGAACTTCACTTAATGGTCTTTCTAATTCAAGATTATGAGCATTTGCCTCTAAGTCATTCTTGGTCATTTTTCAGTCATGCAGTCACAGGTGAGGTCCACTCTCGCTTTCTGCTGAAGTCCTGTACCTGCTGGTGCAGAGAAGAAAGCATGGATACATCTGGATTTATTTTCTTTTTACTTTGGCAAAGTGAAGATACAGCACTGTCTTAATAAAAGAAGAGAAGGGAGCACAAGCAGGAACAGTCAGCGTGACAAAATGAAAAGGAAATTACAGTTAGTTAAAGCATTGAGACCAAAACGAGCCTTCTTTAGAGCCATGTTTTGTTTCAAGATTTTGCAGTTTATCCTCCTTTTTCGAATTTCTTTTGATAGCTCCATCTGTGCTGGTTCCCTTGGCAAAGGAGAAGTTTGAACCTTCCATCAGGAACCTGGTCATCAAGCAGCAGGCAGGGTAATAAATAGACCAGGGATCTACCCAGCTCATAGATGATGGAATTACTTGTGTCATAGACAGCTCACCTAGGGGCAGCGAAAAACATTTTCAACAAGTTCTGTAGTTATTTATATACTAACATCATTTATAACTGATAAATAGTTAAGTAATTGAAATCATCACTGCAGACTAAGTTTTGTACCACGTTTGGGGTATTTGGTATTCTCTCTTTCCCTGTCTTATCATCAGGTCATCTGCTTCTTCTGTCAGTTGCTCATGAGAGTGGGCAGGGCATCTGTGCAAGTCCTTTTTTTCATCACAAGCCCTTGATGTGTCTTTCCTGCCTCAGGTCTGTGTGTAGTATCTGCTAACATTTCATTCACTTCACCACTGTGTCCCCACAAGGTATTGTTGGTAGGTTAAAGTGAAGGACATAAACTCAGGAGAGGAAGAAAAACAAAGTGTTAACATTGTTTTTCTGGTTACATTATTACTCATTGTTTCAAATTAGTGCAATGTCCCAGGTGGTGGTGGAAGGATGCTTCAGAAAGGGCATGTTAATGGAATTCCCCATCCCTCTCCTCTGTCCCTTTGGAACTGCAGAGTTTTGTGCCGTTCTTGCTGTGTTTGCTAAAACATGAGGATCAATAGAAAGAGGTCTTGTGCTTAATACTGTGTTGCTGTGCAGCTCTGCCAAATCAGAACCCTGTAATGGTACTGCCTGATGGCTTTTATTTCCTTTACTCCTTGTCTCAGTTCCAGGAGCTGTATTTGGTTTTATGTCTCTGCTCTATCTATTACCTTTTTTTTTTTTTTTTTTTTTTTTAAAGGGGCANTCTGGGGGATAATTCTCAGTATTAAGGTGTACTTGCAGAGGAACACTTTCTCCTCTTGTTTCTGTCACCTGCAAGGTTGCAAAGGCCATTATTGACCTGCAACAGTACTGATCCTGTAGTAACCAACCAGCTCATTTATTTCTTCCACTCCTACCCGCTGACATTGTTTGTGGTTTCTTTCCATCCACAAGCACAGGAACGTTTAAAGTTCATTATCTAACACTGCTTAGATTACAGAATGGTAAATCTATTAAAATAAAACATTTAAAATAAAGGATATTTTTTGACTTGTTCATAGACATTTCTCTAATCTTTTTTACCATAAGTTTAGCAAATTATAATTAATGCAAGCAGGGATGTAAATAGTCAAGTTAATCTACTCCACAAGAAACAGAGCTCAAGAGAGTTCTTGGAATGTTTTCATAATGAGAGTGAAAAAGAAAGGTGAAGAGAGGATTTAGAAAACAGCAGAGAGGACAGAAATGGTTAGGATATCACAGCTTGTCAGCATCAGTGAACAGCACTGCTCTTCTGATGAACTTCAAGTTTTGTACTCAGGGATCATCCAAAAACCAACAGGTATCCATCTACCCTGTGGATACCTGTGTTTGCAGTGTCTTGAAGATATTGATTCCTTTTTCTACCTACTGCACTTTTTTACAGCACAGGAAGGGGACTTCCACAGCATCTGTAATCTCAAACTTAACACTGTGAATAATACATGGAAGAGGATGCCTCCTGCTGCTTTTCTACACCCAGAGATGTAAAAAATATTTTTGGATCAAGTATATAAAATTTGTTATTTTGGAAGGGCAAATATAGCTGCCTGCAGCCATATATTATATCTTTGAAAGGACTTTGACTCTGCACATCATTGATTTCCTTCCTTTCTTTTTAAACTCTCAACATCTAGCAAGCCATAATTGTTAAAAAAAATTTGATTTTTTTTAACATGGTGTGCATTTGAACAGATTATTTATGTGGTTTTCATACCTGAAGATTGATAAAATTCCTGTAATACACTGCATGTGTTAGAACTGTTTTCGTAATCATTTAAGTATTAAACTTACTGCAAACATAATTGAAGAATAGGTAACTATAGGTGTCAAGGTTCATGAGTCTGTATCCACAAGTATTAGAAGAATTTTGCAGAGAAATTGCCATGACTGTTGGAAAAAAGTGTTGATTATGTATTTGCATTTTAGCCTTACTGTCATCTGGAAGGCTCTCTTTTGCTGTTGCAATGGCTGTGCAAAATACCCCTACACATTTATGGTATCCCTCTGGTTTCCTGTCTGGACATCCCACCCACCCCTTCCATGGTGGAGCAGCGAGATGTGTTTCCTTCTGTCGAGCTCTCTGCTGGAAGTTGCATGAGCCAAAGAAACAGTATCTGTTTGAGCCAAGGGAGGATCAGCAGTGCCAGCAGCGCTTGGAGAGCGCCGGAGCGGTTCAGCTCCCCTGGAGGTTTGCCACGCCGGTATTAGCCCTGCTCTCCTCCCTGTTGATTGGAGGTGTTGCGGAGTCATTTGGGAACTGTCATTCTGGAGTAAGTTCTCTAGGGAATTAGCTCTCTGCCCCTGCAGTGGCCACAAGCACAAATAAAACCCATAGGCCTGAAGCTTGGTCTGGTGACAGCGGTTGGCCACAGTGAACTGAACCCGAAGACAGGATGAATGTGCCTGCAGAAAAGATCTCAGAAGCTCAGCCTGCCATGTTGTGGCAACCCTTATCACCTCTACTGACACACAGGTGTTTTAGATGTGTCCAGAAAAACCTTGGTGTTTGTTTTATATATATATATATATATGTCATACAGATATGACTGTCCTACACACTACTGCTTCTTTTATGATGCCTGACAAACACCTTGTTTTGGGGAAAAGTAACCTGTAACAGTAGGATGGATAATTGAAGAGAAGAGAAGAGGAGGAATTGTTGGAATTACATAATTTGACCTCGCGGATTCGTGACTCTTGTGTGGAGTGCAGTGACAAGCAGCCTGCCTGGGAATGCTGTGTTGTCACTGGATGCCTGTTCAGAATGCCAAGTTCTTACTTTTCACTGTGTGGCATTGCTGCAGAAGTGAGATGGCAATTCCTTTGGTGTATGTTTGCACTGTCTTGATTTTTTCACTAGATAAGAAAAAATAAAAATTACCTGTGACAAGCAAGGTTAAATACTCACAGAAACTTTAGGATATGTTTTTCTTGTAATTCTGTTTTTCCTTTAAGAGGTTAATTAACAGCCAAAACTATGCTAATTATATGACTTGGAAAGTATCTACCACATTGAAGGCCAACATTTTCAGCTGACAGATAGGAGAAGGAAATACAAATACATGAACTACTGAATGCAAATGTATTTTTTGAAGGGGCAGGGTAAGACTGTGTGTTTGAGAAATGGAATATGTTGCCTGAATCAACCCTCTTCTTTTAAGTCAGCAGAGTAGGTAAATTTTCATGAAAGCTTAGAGTTCAGTGACTTTAGGATGGAGTTTAATGATGTGCTTCTTGGGTTTCTTTTTTTGTTTTGTTTTGTTTTGTTTTGTTTTGTTTTTTTATTTCCAAGGTTCCTAACAATAATGGTTGAAACTCACTGGCTTCTAATCTGCCTAAGGCCATGGTTTGATATTGGGTGGTAGCTGAGCTTAAGCAGTCTCTCATTCTTTTCTTCTGCAAAGTAGTGAAAAGGGAGGGGAGAGGCAAATTATTTAGGTTAGTGTAGGACTGTAAGGTTGTTCCTTGAAAGTTTTCCTGAGCAGGAAGTAGAAAGGAGTGTTTTGGATCAGATAAACTTACTCTACTGTCAGGCCTTTGTGTCAGAAGTCCTGTAATCACAGATGATGTGTCTTGTGTGATTGTCCTTTGGTTTGGGGGCTGGAGGTGAGTGGAGAAACTCGAGTGTGGTCTGCCTTGGAACCTTCACTCAGGGTAACTTTCATGCTATTGGTCTTAAACTTAGTAGAATGTGTTTTGAAACTCAAGAACAGGCTTGATTTTCTTGTCTGGTTCTTGATTGCTCTGGGGTTTGTGGTCGTGAATTCCTCTTTACCTGGGGAAGAATCTAGGGTCTTCAGAAATCTACTTCTATTTATAATACACCATGTTGACTTACATTGACTGAAAACTTAGAAAGAAGCGAAGTTCCACTGTGGCATACTTGTTTACCACATGTACGGCCTTTCAGCATCCTCAGCTTTTTCCCCCCTCTCCAATCTGACAATAGCGTGTCAGTTTTGCTGCAGCATATTAAAGTTGTTTTTTCCCTCTCTTGGGGTGGTCAAATGCTCTACCAGGCAGTTTTACAACTGGAGCTCTGAAAATGACACCAAAAAGTCTTTCTCTTGCCTTTCATCTCTTCTCAAGGCGTTACAGTAAAAGTATAAGACCACATTCAGGTAGTCCAGTTACCTGAAAATGATATGCCAAAAGTAATCTGAACTTGCTGCAACCTTTTTTTCTCATATAAACATGTATGTATAGAAGGCCCTTCAACATTTGTGCTTCTTACGTGTGCAGCTTTAATTCTTGGACACCATCCAGTGATGGCTTGGAGTCTTGCCTTTGTGACTAGTGATCCTTCTATCTCCCTGCACAGAGATATATGCTTGGAGTAGGGCAATATCTAGTAAGAAACATGCTCATAGAAAAATGCCTGTGTTGAAATAAACTCTACAAACAGTAATTAATGAAACATGCCAGTCTAAGAGTAAACTGCAACCTTCCGGAATAGAAGAAAATTTTTCATCCCAGCTCAATAGGAAATGAAAACAAAAAATAGTAGTTCGTGTTTTATATTCCACATATCACCTTGTGTAGTTTTATGAATACCACAACATAATCACGGAGGTTGTTCTAATATTTTTATCAGCAGCTAGAGAAGATAACATTTTGAATTGCCATTAATGAAAACCTTATCAAGGTGGACAGTTCCTGACTTTATTCTCAGTTTCTCAGTGTGATTGTGCTGCAAAAACATTCAATTCAGTGGGTTATGGATGAGGCTATTCATTCATCTGACTGGCTTTATTTTCTGGAATAAGCAATGGTAAAACTACAAAGCTTCATTTAAAAGATAAAAACTCAAGATGGGGATGTCTTTTGACTGTGAGAATGCACTGGGAATAATTACCTTGGCAAATAGGGGTATAATAAAATTGTTCTTAACGGTTTCCAAACAAACAGTTGCCTACATATCACCTGTATGTTTGTGAGGACTTAGGTTACAGCCCCTACTTCAGTGTGATCCTTGAAGCTGGCCATCAGCACCATTTAAAGTTGTTTTTTTTTTTTTAATTTTAAAAAAAATTATTCTAAAAGTCTTAGGCAGCTGTTCAGGAGCTGCTTTCTGAGTAGGTCAGCTGTCTGCTGGAGGGTGGTATTATGCTAGTAGGTGTCAAAACCCAGATGTTTGGCATAAAAATGCAAAGCATAAACAAATGAACACAGG
>VWZN01006190.1:31766-43839 GCA_013396955.1 Regulus satrapa
ATGCTAGTAGGTGTCAAAATCAAAACGCAGATGTTTGGCATAAAAATGCAAAGCATATGAACACAGGAATGGGGGACAGGTGGGGAGAGAGAATGAAAATGACCAACACTAAATAAACAACTGTTTTGCACAGTGTTAATAAGAACCCTAGCTTGATATTTAAAACAGCTTACCTCAGTATCAGATATAGATTTTCTTGGTAAGAGGACAGAATATGAGAGGATAGTAGAATCTTCTTTACTATGCTGAAATAAATCAAATTACTAAAAGCATGCAAAGTTTTGAAATACCTGTATTATTAGCTATTAGTGTTTAAAAATCAGAGTCAGTGCTGCAAATTAAATAACATTTATGGCAAATTTCTGGTTATTCTGTACTTTATGTTCCTTGTTTTATAGGAGATACAGAGTACTTTTTGTTTTGCTTTTTGTATTATGTTGTACAAAGGTTCTCAGTGATAAGACTAGACAAAAGGTTAATCTATTTTCAGTGTGGTTTATTGGCATGGATTGTGGGAACTTCGAGGGAATGCTTGAGTATGTAGAGAACAGGACAGGGAAATTTTTTATTTAAACCTTACATTAGGAAAATACATAAATATAATTTGCTAAGGTTTAAGTATAGCATCTACTTGCTTTCAAAGAATTTAAAAAAAATATAACACTTAAGTAGTATATATTTGCTGCCAGAGGATTGAATTCAAACCGCTTCACGGGCGGAAGTCATGAGCTAAGCACTTGGAACGAGTTTGTGAAAGCTCACTGTTTGAAAGTGGCATTGGACAGTAGCCTCTTCTGGAACAAATGGTATTTTCTTTACAATTTCTCCTCTTAATTGGTCTGTTCAGTGTTGAAAACCAGAAGAAGCTGGGAAAAAGAAAAGCTTCTCGTATGAGGTGAAGTCTGACAGAACTGTGCTAATCCTAAAATTTTGACAGACTTTGTGGCCAACCCCAAGTCATTGATTCAGCTCATTAACTGTCATTGTATGAAGGAAATACTGTGGGCTACTTAAGACATTTTTGGAAGATTTTAATTAATGGTGCATGTAATTAAAACAACTTAATTTTTTTTAAAAAAATTGTCTTTGTTAGCTGCTCTGATAAAATCACAAATTAAAAAGTATAGCAAAAGTAATAAAAGCAAAGTAATTAGTGCATTAAAGTAATTAATATGTTGTAAAGGTTATCATGTGCTATTTAAGTGCATCCAAAAAGCAAAAATAGAACTCAGGATAACTCACTTTGATTTGCCCGGGTCTGCCTTTCTTCTGAACACAGATAGGGATTAGTTGAAAAAGTGTTAGTAAAGGAATCAGCTGTCTGTTCTGAAGAGTGTTACACCTGGTGATCTTGTTTAGTGGTAGCTTGCTTGTCTTCTCCCTGTGGAGGGATTTAAAGCAGTCGGGACTGAGAGGTATTGCTGCAACATTGCATTGCTGTTGTGGAGAGGTGCTAGAATAATCATTTCATAGGGGGTTTCTTTGTGTCTGGTTTGGGTGTGCTGGATTACACCCTGTTTTGTGCACATCACGTTGCTGTTCTGTGCTTGGAAGGTTGTCTTCACATCACTGGGGTTGGAGATGACTTTAGGAGATGATCAGTGCAATGCCTCCCAAGGCACACAGAGGTAGATGACACACAAACACACTCAGGTGAGTTTTAAATGGCTCCACCGCCTCTCTGGGCACCTGCCTCGGTGCTCTGCCACCTCAGTGAGAAGAAGTTGTTCCCTGTGTTGGGGTGGTTTGGTTTATGGACACTGCTCCTTGTCCTGTCACTGGGCACCGCTGAAAAGAATCTGGCACCATCCTCTTGGCACCCACCCTTAAGATATTTATAAGCATTGATGAGATCCCCTCTCTGTCTTCTCCAATTTAACAGGTCCAGCTCCCACAGTCTCTTCTCATAAAAGGAGGGGCGTTCTCACAATCTTTTCCCATTTGGCCCCTATCTTCATTCTGAAGAAGTAAAAAATTTCAAATTTTCATGTGGCACAATGCTTGGGTTCCTGTCTGTCAAGAAAAATCTGACTTGTTTTATTTGTTTCTAAGAGCATTGCACCTACGTAGTTTTGGGTGAGCAAAGTCTTAGTTTGGTTTATGTGATCTGCTTTAGATTGGCATTACTTGGTTTGGATTAATTTTCCTGGGAATGTCTGTGTCCACTGTGCAAGTGGGCTTAGCTGTAACAGTTAACCTGTTTTTTTCCTCATCCAATGAAGTGTTCCACTATCTGTGAAATGTAATAATTTATTTTTTAAATTTACTCTTTTTTTTTTTTTTTTTTTCCCTTTAATGACCAGATCCTGCTGGACATGAAAATTGTGTTCTTATGTACAGCAGTCCTCAGGTCAGATAGAGAAGGTGACTGACTTCTGGCAGTCAGAGGTATCTGATTTTCTTCCCTTTGCAGGCTGTACTGATATGGTGGGATCTGCTGTGGCACTTGTGCATGGCATTAAGAATGCCAGTTTTCCTCGTGCATTTATGTGGAAGTGGCAGACATGATTTAAGCTTTAAGCAATTGACAGAGTGCACATATAGGAGATGTTTGGCCATGCAACATGGCCACGTGTCCTGTCCAAGCAACTGGATTTTTCCCTGGAATAAGAGAGTCCTGAAGTGTGTGGCAGTACCCTCTGTGTTTCCTGTGGAATTATGGTGAACTGGAAAATGCGGATCTTGTTTTTCCGCTCAAATATTTGACTTGCAGTGGACTGATTTGGGCCTCATGTAAGGTGAAGTGCTGATACATCCATATGTGGAAATGTGTCTCTGAGTCTACTGGCCAGTTCTCTTTTACTCTTTTGCATTTTGGGGAATGAAAGCTGTGTATCACTGAGCTGTATTAAAATCTCTGAGCTTTGTTCCGACACACCTCTGTGGAATGCCTCTGTTCCCTGTGAATTCTGGCTTTTCCCTGTCCCATTTTAAAAACATGTTTTTGTCCTGTTACAATAGCCTCAAGGCTGATAAGACAACAGCCCCCCCCCCACCATGTGCACTAGTGTTTATATGAAATTGCAGACTCTTAAATCTATTCAAAGAGCTGCTTATTCCATATATTTTGCTAGGTTTTACAGTCTTTTTCTTAAAAGGCCTAGTCAATAGGATTAAGAAGACAGTTGCTATTTGCATTGCTGGCCCTGGGAATAGAGAAATGACTGCATGCAATGTTATTCCCTGTGTATTATGGCACTTCCTCATTAAAGATCCAGTGAGGCCATTTGGATGTACTTCTATTTTTTGCTTTCAAAAATTAATCTAAAAATATTTTTTTTAAAGGTACTGTTTTCCTTTCAAGGAGGGAGAAACAACTCCAAGGAAGCTTTTACTTGTGATGCTTTGTTCCTGTCAGTGCATGAGCTGAATGTTTCCAGTAGTCATTCTTCTTTATGCCTATAACTTAATTTTGCAAATGCATACATTTTTGTTTGAAGTAGTAATTAGAAAATAAATCATCAGTCCATCAGACCATTCTGTCTGATGGATGTGTATTTTCTCAATATACATTCTTCCTGTTTTTCCTAGCCTTTTACTAGGTGGAGTGGAAATGTTAAAATTCAGACATATGAAAATTAAATAGTAATGATTAAATCCCACGAATCAAGAATGTGAATGTGGTGTGCTGGTAAAAGACTACCTCACAAACTGCCACCCTGCTGTCCTATAAATCCTATTGATCAAGTCTAATCTTTGTGCCTTGGCAGATACCTAAAGTGTGCAATTCTTTCCTCCCTCTACCCACTATCCATTTTAAACTGCTGTCTTCCCACAGATGTTCTGAAATATGTTCACAGCTGTATACTAGAAAGTCTCTGCTGCACAGTCATAATCAGAGGGTTTTAACTCTTTTGCCCGTTTTAAGCACTGATCTTTCTGTGAAGTCAGACTGCAGACTTTGAGAGGTAACCTGCTATGGACAAACATAGACTCAAGTAGCTCCAAACCTGTGCTCTTTTCTGCTTTTAATGTCTATGAACATCGCTTCTTGATTTGTATTTCTCTTTGAATGTGACAGGAGGCATCTATCTGTTCAGATTGGAAAGCATTACTCTTTTCTGGTCCTATGTACAGTGTTTTTGAAAAGTAGCTGTAGGTTCTAAAGAAGTCTGTCCTGGTTGTGAAGTTTCTTAATGGGTTGATTTATGTATGAACTGCTGTGACTCATAGCATGCTACCTTATTTTTATCCAGATAATTACCTTGCTAAAAGATGTGTGAAATGTAAAGATTTCTTCCCTCAGCTTGAGGAGCAATGCTATTGTCTGTCTGTCCTTTTGATGTTAAGTTTGATCAGAATTCATCTTCTGCTTGCTTTGCCTTCTTCCCAAATTTTATAATGGAAATAATCTCTGAGGTGCTTAAAGAATTGTAAAAGTCAAAATGAAGGTCATAGTGGCATCTGAGCTGCAGTAGTTTGTTTGTGGGATTGTTTGGGATATTTTTTAAGGTGTGTCATTTCCAAGTATATAATAAGAAATCTCAATGTTGATATGGTTTTTTTGTATAAGTAGTTATTGTTTGAAATTTTACCTATGCACATGCTGAAATAACATGTAGTTAAAGGTTTCTGGATTTGTTAGAGGATCTTACTCCTCTTCTGCTTTGATCATTTTTCATTTTTAACAGTGGTGTGAACATCAGAGGATCAACACGTGTTTTCACTTATGTCATTTGGGATGCTTCATAGGTTCACAAGTCCTCAGGCTTGTCAGTTCATTATTTCACCTCTTGTTTTATGCCAGGGAACTGTTCAAGCTCAAAGCTTTTATCTGAATAGCAAATCACAGAGTCGGATTCAACGTCAGGAGAACTACTAAATCTGTTTTATAATTTATTTTTATTTTAAAATGATCTAATACTTTTGCCATGATCGCTGACAGTTCTGCTGATTCATAATGAAACAGCTTGAATTACTGCTTTGTTTGTCTGTGAAGCTCCTCCGCGTGGTTGTCCTTGGTAAATAGGAGTCACTGAGGAAATAGTAAGGGATAGCATCCTCCTACCCCTCAAATCCTCCTTCCTCTCAAATCAGCTCGGCTCACAGCTGCATGTTTATGTTAATGGTATTGATTTTATGTGAGTGTACCTACTCGTAAACTGTGATTATTGGGGGCAGACATCCTCGCGAATATCTGCTGCTGTTAAACCTGCTGGGAGCTGTAAACGGTGTTAATATAACCTCTAGAATGCTCTGAAATAATATGCCTGATTTTAACCAACAAAAAAATTAGAAAATCAAGTAAGTAAAACAACATAAGTGCACCAGTGATCTTTTTTTAAGATTGTAAACAGTTTTCTCATGTAATTAAAAGATGAAGGCATGAAAACGAGGAGAAAGTGAGATACCATTTTAAATTATTTGTACATTTCGTGCTTCTCAAAGCTTGGTATAAATATAAACAAATCATCTCAAGGATTTTACAACAGCAGATGGATGTCTATTCTTCTCCTTCCAGCCCCCGAGATACCCAGGAATATCTTGGGAAGAACTTGTTGTCCTTCCTGTAAGTTCTCTAGTTTATATGTACCCGTGATAAACCTGTGTTTGTACTACATTGAAACAGCCTTTAGCATCATTTGGTACCACTGACTCTCATCAGATGTAAAAGACGGATTGTTTGGTGCTATGTATGTTAAATTACATATCCTGAGATCCAAAGTAAAGCTTAGTTTTGCACTTTAAAATATATTGCTTTCATTAAAACTAAAAATAATGTTGGTAAGCTCAGCCATCCACATAGTTTGACTTTCCAGGACTTTTTACAAGAATACTTGAAGAAACCTGGCACGTTTTTCCAGTATTAATAATTTGTTTCATGATAAGCATTGGTTATGACCTTCCATGGGTTTGGGTCCCCCACCCACCCAGCTGTTTTGGGAATAGCAGCTTTCTGTGGCATCTTGCTCCAGACGCTGGCGATGACTTTGTCTGCCCTGCCTCAGGCACTGCCACGAGTCACCTTTTTGGATGAGACTTCCCCCACCTTTGCTGAGATTAGTCTCACACTGTGTCTTCATGAGCTCCTTGCTTCTTCCAATGTGGTTATTGCTTTTACTCTGCTCAGCACAACTCGCTTCAGAAGGCTGCTTGCCAGTGTTGATTTTGTTGGTTTTTTTTTAGTCAGTGCATTTGGTCTTCTCTCTATAACAAATGGTTATCTTAAATAGCTTCTCTCTGAATTATTGATGTTCCACAATGACTTCTTGCTCCCATCTATTTATACTTTGAGCATCTCTGCATTGTTCTTTGAGATAATAGTATTCATGTGAAATACAGCATTAATCAGCCTCTGCAGTATGGTTATATGTGAGTTTTGTAGGTACCTCTATACTGTAGGTTTCTGTGTAGCATTCTACAGCTAATTAAAATTTCAGAGAATAAGGTGTTCTGTGTCTGTCACTGTAGGTAGTTCTTAGTTTAACTGCTCAGTCTCCCTTTACTTCCCAGCTTAACTGCATCCATAGCATTAAGAGCAGAGCGTCATATTGCTTTGTGTTATCCCTGCTATCTTGCCAGACTATCATTTGAATTTGTGAGTACAGATGGTATGACTCATTTACACTTGTCCTAAGCAGGAGACGTACTTAACACCAAGTATGTGCCTCCAGCTTTTGATTCCTGTGAAAAAGAGTGTTTCCCTCTCTCCACCCCAACGAGAGTAATTTTGCTATGATTCAACCAGATTTTAGTTCATGTTCCTTTTAAATTTTAGGAAGGCAGTCTCTTTTTTTTTTGTTTTTTTGTTTGTTTTTTTTGTTGTTGTTTTTTTTTTTTTTTTTTGTTTCCTCTATCTAAAATGCAGTTGACACTATTTTTGAAAGATGCCAGACCTCTGCTGATTTTGCTGAGACCACTTCTAAATAGGAAAAATGAAGATGAGCAAATGAATGCCTCTATTGTTTGGACGTAGAAAATACATTGAGGTACTGTAGACCTACTCTGCTACTTTCTCCAGTACCCCTGGAATATAGGGAGCTGTTTTTTCCTAGCATATGAGGAAGTTAGTGTATTCTGCAACTTGGGACATGGAGAAATGGGCAAATATTTTCCTTTCTGAAACAGAGAGGGTCTGATAGCACTTCACTGTTGTCTAGACCTTGTCTGGCAGTCTTGAATATGCTGAATGGTTTATCTTTCCTCTTTAGGAGCAGGGATAAAAAAGAAGTCTTAGGAATCCATGTGTAGTGGTGGAATATTATTACTTTTTGCACAGACTCATTCATCTCTCTTTTCTCCATGCCTCAGCTGAGGATCTGCTCTTACACGTAATGTTGAGGAGCATGCAGTGTATTGAAGGCACGCCTGGCACTGAACAGCACCCAAGTGGAGCTGAGAGTTTGGGATAAAGTGCAGGTTGATATGTAGTCATATGCCTTATTTGTTTAGTGTTTCCCTTTTCATTTGAGTCAGGCCCAAAATCAAGTTCCATGTTTTTATATAGAATGCTTTTTTTTTATCTTTTTTTTTTTTAAGGCAGTAAGTTTACTGAAAAAAATGATTAGGAGCACATTTTCCTAACTTTTTTTAATATTCGTAATTTAAATGGGCAGAACTTTGAAGTTGTTTTTCATGGTCCCATGACTGTCTTTCTACTTGTAAAAATAGTATGGCAGTTATGTTTTTCAAGAAAAACTTCGTTTTCTTACAGCTTTCATATACATATGCTGTATCTCAACAAGAATTTGGAGGACCAGCCCTCCCTTAAACTCTTGTAGATGTTCTCAATCACAGAACTCTGTGTCTGCACCCACCTGGAAGCTGAACACTTTTGTTTAAGGCTCGTACTCCCTCTGATGGCGAACTGCTGCGCTTCTCTTGCTTTCTGCGTTCACTTTAATCTCTCTCCCTTGGTCTCCATTTTATCTTCTTGCTGTGATGCTGGATTAGGCAGTTGTTTCATGTGTGTCTGACTGAAAGTGCAGTTTTAATGAAGCTGGTAAAATTGAAGGGCCCTACCAGACTGCATGTATACTAGACAACAATAAGCTATTTGCTTAGGTAAGGGGAAAGGAGGGAGAGAGTTTATCTTCTCTACTTGAATTTATTTAACATTTTTAACTATTGCAGTCACTCTTTCATGGTACAAGTTATACTTGCTTCCTAATGCTTGGCTTGAACTAATGACTTTATCTCCCTGAAGCTTGCATATGAGTACTCTGCTCTTTAAAGCTCAAATTCTTCGTTCCAGAAATCAATAGTTTGGAAAATATCATCTTATGTTTGGTGTAAAAACCCCTCAGTACTATAAAGACTTCATTAGTTGCTTTTCTGTAGGATCATTATTAAGAAGTGGCTGTGTTTTAAATCTTGTAGTTATACTAATAATGATTTAATATGGAGAAAATAGAACTGTCATTGCAACTTGTGTGTTAATGATGTGATACGTATGGTAATCTTTTATTAGTAAATTTGGCATGTAGATCACAAATAGTACAAAACAAAGCTGTTTATCATGTGGTTACAGAAAGATGACGTTGTGTAGTTTGTATGTCTTTGTACATCTGTGTGTAGAAGATCAGTTTGAGAGAAAAGATAACAATGCTGTTGCCCTTTGATAAATGACCCTTTGCTACTACGTAACTCAGAAGTGGAAGTCAGCAGATCTTCGTGTTCTCATTGCATCTCCTTCCTGCTTCAGTAGAAGTAGTAGTTTCAAATGTTTCTTGAAAGTGTTTGCTAAATTATTTAATTATTATTAAATATTACTAATTTAATTAAACCTAACCGTTGCTTAACATCAATTATTTAAGTGGGTTAAGACTATCAGTTCTCATTCATTGTCAGTGACTACAGTAGCACTGTTGGGTACTTACTGGGTACAGTGTTGCCTTTCATGTGTGATGCTGGCAAGAGTTGGTGGAAGAGATGTAGCTCTGTAATGAGCTTTCTTGGTGTGTTGTCAGGCCTTTTCTGATGGCATGAAATCCAAATCGATGGTGCATCTGACTCAGAGTCCCCTGTTTTGTTCAGTTAGTAGGAATTATTGGGATGTCAGGCTTTCAAGTATTGCTTCTGTTCGCTTGCTCAGCCTTGGCACCTGTTTGGGAATACTATTTAGCATGTTTCTGGCAGTTTTGGTTCAGGTAGGTGAACCTCTAAACATGTCAAAAAGACTGAAATAAAGCTCTTTGAATTTTGAGCCTTTAGTATCTCCTTGGATGTGAAGCCAGTAGTCTTAAAAATTTAGGTGCCTACCTTAAATATGTGAAGTGACTACAACCTTCCAGGAATTCTGGCACCTGTAGGAGAGATAATAGAGCAGTGTGTGCTGGCTGGGAAGAAACCTTGTGGTCTTGCTCAAGCGTTTTGGTTTTCTTTGGTGTGCTGCCACCAAGTGACAAGGCTTGATATTGCTGCTCTTGTTTTGTTTTGGGTTTTTTTGGGGTTTTTTTTTTTGAGCAATTTCTTCTAGTCACTCTCTTTTCTTTCTTGCAAACTGAAAAAGTTAGAATATTACTTTACACTCCCGGTATATTTGCTTACAATATTCCAAATTATTATTCAGAATAACTTCAGAATGTTCCAAATAACTTCAGAATTATTCAGAAGGACTTCTTCTGAATAACAAATCGCATCTCACACGTCTGAGGTGTTATCTGCTTGACCTGCTGGGCACTGTGTGTGGACAGGAATGATGGTGGGGTGCAGAAGTTGGAGAAAAGATGCTGCATTGCCACTGATTGTTTATACTCTTTATCTTGTGATCTTTACAGACTTAAGCGCTATAAAAGTTGCTGAGCAGTGAAATTGTGCTTTCTAAGAAAGTTAAAACCTTTAAGATTTTTGTGTCAGCATTATTTGGTAATATGATTAAAGGTCTGATTTCTAGATAAGACCAGTAGCCAAGGTACATCTGCACAGATTAGCAAATCCATCCTAAGTGCTGTTTAAAAAGATTTCAAGCTCTTGCTAGAGAAGGCAGTCTCTTTTCATATCCCTCCCTTGGGAGTTTCCTGGCTGTTCTCTTGCACTGTAGTTCAGCAGATCTTACAGCACGCCAGTTTGGGGGCTGAATTAGCAAAGAACAGTTTTAGCTCTCTGCCCGTTGTTCTCTGTAGGTCAGCTTATGGGACAGTAAGGTAAATGCAGTGGCAGCACAAAGAAAACACTGGGGACATGTAGCTACAGCAGCAGTCCCTCTTTGTTCCTGACTCTGCTGGGGCTGAATGCATCGTGTGCTATTCCATCCGGCTTGGAAAGGTGACTGACAATTGTTTTTTGACCTGAGTAATTAATTTATCATTAAGACTCATCTAAACAATGTTGTAATCATGCTGTTATTTTGGATTGTTCTGTATCTGCTTGCCACAACTGTTACCTTTCCATTTGCATTCTATACCCCCTCTTAACTATGAAAGCTGAATCTTTTGAGGTTTGCTCTCCCCTTTTGCCCCTCCTCGGGTGGAAGGGAGGCATTTCTGAAAGCTAGGCTTTCTTTGTAAGTATCATGTGTAAAGGAAGGAGGAGGGGAAAAGAGTGATTCACTTGTTTTGGTCCATGGAGAGGAAATCCGTCAGTAAAACCTAATAGCAATAAAGACTAAAACTGTTTATATAAATACACTGAAGCTTCCAGAGATCTTTCTGGCACAGGAAATGTCACGTGTTGCTGACTATGCTGCCAGTTCTGTCCCGAAGTATTGGCCTATCAATATGCCAGCTGTGCTTCTTACTTTGCAAAAGAAAAAAAATAATTACCCAAGGTACAGTTTTGTTTGCCTCAGTAAACTATTGCAACAGTTTTAACATACTTAAAGTGTTAACTTCTGAGGTGGCAGTAGTTATTCCTGTAAAATATATCCAGCATGTGATATATGGGGTTATATTTAAATCTAGTTAAAGAGGATTTAAGTTCTGAATATTTTTCCTGTAAATTAGGAATTAATTTTGTCTGTGGCTATTTCAACTCCAGTGTGTTTCTGTCTTACAATGCATAAAGGCTACTACAGTTACATGGTATTTTACAGGGTAAGACACTTCTGTATAATTTCATTAAATGCTCCTGTTTCCTGTTGCGTATTTCCTTGTTCTCCTAATGTTCTTCAAGTGCCTGTGTTATTTATTAAAACAGCAAAATAAGTAAATTTCATGAAATCACTGTTTGTTCTATGACGTAAGTTTCACTGGTCCCCCTTACAGAGCTAATCTATAAGGAAATATCCAGTGTTTAGAACTGGTATTGTAGATAGGCTTATTAATTAAAAAAACACTTATCCTCCTAACTTTCAAAGTGGTAGGGATGTGTAATTAAGCACTGTCTTTATTCTGTTTATGGTAAATATATTGAGGTTGTATGTTACCTGAATTCTACCATTTTCTACCTCAGTTTGATCCAGTTGAGCAGCTCAGCCCCATGCTCATTTTCCACCAGTGCGATGGGGGAGAGAACCAGAAACATAAACACGAGAAAAGTCATGGGTTGAGATAAAGGCAGTTCAGTAGGGAAAGCAAAAACTGCATGCAATCAAAGCAGAACAAGGAATTCATTCACCACTTCCCATGGGCAGGCAGGTGTTGAGCCATCTCCAGGAAAGCAGGGCACACATAACGAGGACTTGGGAAGGCAAACGCCATCACTCCAAACACTCCTCTCTTTGTCCGCCTTCCCTCAGCTTTATATGCTGAGCGTGGGATATCTCTTGGGTCACTTGGGGTATCAGCTGCCCCAGCTCTGTCCCTTCCAGCTTTCAAATCACCAGCCTGCTTGCTGCTGGGGCACTGTGGGAAGCAGAAAAGGCCTTGATGCTGTGCAAGCACAGCTCAGCAATAACTAAAACAACTTTTTGTTACTAATATTGTTTTCATCACAAATCCAAAACACAGCCCCATTACAGCTACTGTGAAGAAAATTAACCTCTGTCCCAGCCAATACCAGTACACTGAGTACTTTGAGCTAGTGTTTCTGTCCTTTATGTGTTTGGACAAAGGTAACTACTGTATCTACCTATTTTGGCATGTAAATAAAATGGATAAACAAAAAAGGAGTGAAACTTGTCAGGATGTGATGCCTATGGTTTAACAAGTGAACTGTATGAGGTCATCTGGTTTGTGGCAGCTTTTTTTTTTTT
>VWZN01006190.1:43856-72810 GCA_013396955.1 Regulus satrapa
TTTTTTTTTTTTTTTGGTCAACTGTATTTATTTTGATAGTATCTAGGTTGTAGAAGACCAGAAGAAAAATTGGTTTGGGTTGATAGAAGCCTCTAGTGTCACTGGTGATAGAAGCCTTTAGGAGAATGTGAGTAGACTTCCACTACTGCTGGAATGCCATGGGTATGTTAGTTTTGCACCTGAAGTTGCATTTGCTGTCATTTCATTAATGATAGACCTAAAGAAGTTTTATTTTTTACCCTTAATCCCCTTGAACAGAGTTCCCTCTGCCAGTACCTCACCTTTCCTAACCAGATCCCAGACTGTTCAGTTTATCTGTATTCCTCCCAGGCTCTCTGTCCTTGCTTCCACTCTCCGTAAGCTGTTTGTGTTTGTTTGTCCAGGAGCTCCTTGTTCATCCATGCAGGCCCTCTGGCGTTCTTCACTATTTCCTGAACTCTGTAGGGATACATTGCTCTTGAGCCTGGAACAGACAATCTTTGAATATCATCCAGCTTTCTTGGGCCCCTCTTCCCTCTAGGGCTCTATCTCCTGGCACTCTACACTAAGGGAATCCTTGAAGAGACCAAAGTCTGCCCTCCTCATGTCTGGGGCAGTGAGCTTGCTGTGCACCCTCCTGGCTGCCCTAAGGATCTTAACTTGAAGATCAAGTGGATTTTATACCTCTTTAATCGTGCTGTTAAATGTCTTTTGGTAATAATAATTAAAAAGTGGGTTTTGATACCAGTTGTATTTTTTCCAGTTTTGAAGAGCTACATCTTCTCTTAGTTCCTTGACATTGCATGCTAGAAATCTGGAGGCCAAGCTGCTTTGTGGTGTAGATGTCCTCAGTCCCCTCATCTGATCTTTTACAGTTTTATATGTCTGGTGGTTGTTTTTCTTGACTGACCTGTCATGGAATCAAGCTAGAAAAACTTTATTGCAAGTCATGTTATCAGAGGAAAGGGCCCTGACAAATGTCCTGGGAGAAGTGTTGGTTTCTGGGGTTGAAGTGGCTGTGAAGATGATGGCCTGGAGTGGTTTAGTTTAGAAACTGAAAACCATGGTAGCTGATAAACCTTGTTTTGCTCTTGTGCCAATACAAAAGTGATGCATGTCCTTATTTAGAAATACTGGTTTATTTAAAAATACTGATCCTTATTTAGAAATATAGCTAGCTACAGTATTTCCAAAAAGCACTTGCTGAAAAATGGTTGATTGGTTTTTGGGTGGAGCATGCTTCATATATGTTATGGGAATTGTTTATGCCTGGAAATAGTTCTTTCGAGGTAAAATATTCAGGAAAATGTGTCACCAGCTTCAAGCTATCCAAACACATTGGTCATGTACAGATAAGAGACTTTAACATATCCATTATTTGTGTGTAATGGGTACCATAATGGTGCATGTTTCTTTGTTTGACCTTTCAAAATTTCAGTACCAGGTATAAAATACTGTGCTGCTATATAACACTTAGGGTGCTATAACTTAAATTACTGTGTGGGTTAAACAGATGAATATAAAATGTATTTTTCTCCTAGTCTTAGTAATACTGAGTGGATAGAGAGAGGTTCATTGTTGGTTTGGGGTTTTTGTTTGTTTGAGTTTTAATTTTTTTTTCTTTTCCCTATATTTTTTAACTGATTCTGGCACTTAATACAGAAAACTTGAGTCTGAATTTTGGCTGAGTTTAAAAGCTGGATGCCTGTGGCATTTAGTATGTGTGGTCTAGCATTTGTGCAGATGTTGTGGTAGCTCTTTAATGCAAATAATGAGGAACAGTAAGTTTTGTTTTTAAATGTGTTACCTTGGATTCTTTCTCCAGTGTGCACTTCAAGATGACCTCATTTTAATCTTTTATAAATGTGACTACTTGTGATATTTCCCTTGCTGCTGACCAGATGGTGATAGTAATGACTGAAAAATAAGCTCCCTTCCATGATGAATGGAATTTATCAGCTGCTGCTTTTTGGCAGGGGTGGGAGGGAATGTGTTGTAAAAATCTGCTGACTGGCAGTTTGCTTGTTCCATATCTGTTAAAGCCAGGAGTTCTGTGGGACAAGAAGTTGGTTGGATGTTGATCCTCTATGATATGGAAAGTGAATCATTTTGTCCTTCTTGATAACATTTTAATGCTACAGGAATTCCACTTCAAAATATTTAAAACAAAGCTTGTCTTAAGTAAAGAGTAAATTCCTGGGAATATTTCCTCTTCCCTTAGGCTTGGTAAAGAGATGGAGTAAAGGCTTATCTTTACATTTGCTTTTAATAATTTAATTTTTTTAAATTGAAGGTTTTGCAGCTTTTGCCAAAATATTTGTTGCATTCATTAATGTTATAAATACGTCAGAGAACTCAATTTTTTTTTCTTAGAAGATCAAGAAATTTGAAGTAACATCTCTAAAGAAATTATATAATGTAGCTGCTTTTCATTTTTAAGAACTGACAATATCCTCTAAGTGGCTTTGTCTTGCATATTTTGGTAAAGAGAAGTTTTCAAAAGAATGTGTCTTTTTTTCGTGGATATTAACATTTCTTGGTTAATATTAATTCAGTTAGCTCTGCAGTATTTTAAAAGAGCTGGTAATATCCCTAGCAAATAACATTACAGGCGTATTACATATATATTACTATTTATTTTTCACAGTTGGAGACTTTGTAATTTTAGTTAGCAAGGAGTAGTTTGTCAGATTATCAGTCTTGAGAAATGTAGCGTGTGACTTGACTACTTATATAGATATGCCACAGAGTTCTCAGTCAAGAAGGAAGAAATGGCAGAGGTTTGGTGTTTTTTTCATGTGTGTCACTTGGTTGGAAAGAGTGAAAAGTAACAGACTTCTACTTCCAGTATAAAAATCTGGAGGAAGTAGTGAATTTTATTACTATTCTTTTGTAATCATATGAAGGTTTTCATATACTTCAAAGAGTAAAAGGTTTTTGCGTAGTGCCAGAAATTTATCCAGAGGCTATTTCTGTCATTTGGGGAGGAACATTTCTGGTCTCGTTCTTCATATGGCAGTAGTCCTGTTTATCTTCCTGGTCTCTGTGTTCTGTGAAGAGTTACAGCAGCTGTGGTTGCTCCTCTGCAGTTTGCAGGGTCTGAGGCTGGGGAGAAGAGGCACCTTGTCCTTCTGTCTTCCATGATTCAGTGTTTGTGGGGGGCAGAGTTCTCACTGCTCATCAGAAATTAATGCTTAGTAGTTTCTTACTAAGAGGAGAGGAGCAATAGACCAAATAATGTCATCTAAAGATTGACATTTCTTATAAGAGGACAACATTTCATTTAAAGAAAAAGAAATTCATTGGAGTTTTTTAAAAAAGAGAGCATAGACTTTAAGTATTTTTTAAATGGCCATGAGGTGTCAGTGTACATCCAGAAAGAAACTTGGGTGATCAGCATTTCTGAAAAAGTTAGTTGGTTACCTTTATTTCTTGGGGCCTGAAATAATCTCTAGCGGAAAAGTTGCAACAGCTTAGTCAAGGCTATAAGAATTTATATCTGCAAGACTTGAAGGTTACATTTTCACAGTTTTTAAACCAAGATGTGTAAATTTATTGATGTATTTCCAGACTCTAGTTTAGTTTGCAAACCAGTTCGTAAGTTCTCTCTTCATTGCCCTGCATTATGAGCGTTGCTGGTAGCATGAGGTGTTTTCTGGGCTATACACTCCACAGCTTGCTGTGTAAGATACAAATATGACTATTCCTAACCGTTTTATTGACTTCTTGTTACTAAATATTGAAGTCTTCCAAACATATTTATATTTTATAGAAATTTGGTATTTGTTTTTCATAACACTTCTATAAAATAAAAGTTGTCTTGCCAAGAAGAGGTAGAAAACAGTTGTGCATACAAGATGCCCTGTGGCCTCATTTTTGCCACAAAACTTGGTCAAATACTCTCCCTTTTTATACCACTTATTTGTTGAGTTTGTTGTTGGGGTTTGGTTATCTGTATGTTCTAAGATACCTAAAGGAGTTTTAGAGGAAAGGGTGTATAGAAGTTATTTTTCTTAGTATTTCGGATTAGTAATATGCAGTATTATGTCTTGTGTTTTGATACCATCTTTCTGATTCTATATGATAATATTCCTTTATAATGCAATTTGTTGGTTCTTAGGAATACCAAAATTTACTTTGCAAGTTCTCCTCTAGGTGTCGTCTTAATTGAATAAATCACTGATTGAAGCCAGTGTTAGGAAAATTTTGGAAAACGTGAAGGCCAAAATAATCCTGATTGAAAAAAAAAAAAAAAAAAACAACCCAAAAAACCTCAGAAGTTTTAGATTATGTATGGATAATTGTGCAAAGGTTGTAACTACCTTGTCATGCCTGCATTTAATACATAAATTGCTTGTGTGTAGAATCTGGATACATAATTGGTTTTGTCTGCTTTTTTGAAGTCTGGGCTCTAAGATTCTCTAATATTTTCTTTTAAAGGCATATACTTTATAAATACTGTTAGTACTGTAAGGGACAGTTTGATTAACACCATCTGTGAAATTTCTGTGTTGCAAAATGCTTTTTTTTATTAAAGGAAATTTACTAGGATCAATTTACATATTGAATCGTGGGAGGAGAAACTTAGAATTCTTTGCATAACTATGGTTTTGTGTAAGTGGAAAGAATTTAAGGAGTGATATACTTGTTTGTAACAGTGTCCAAGTTTGGAAAAGTTCAGGTGTCATAAAAACTGGTTTGAGATATTTTAAGGAAAATACAAGGAATGGAATCGTTCTGATACATGGTTGATGGGGAGAGCTCGGTTGATGGGTGTGGGTTTGTAAAGCCATCTCATCACTGCTGCAGTGAGCAGTTTGAAGGCTTCCTCTGCTCTGTGGCAGCTGCAGACCCGTGGTGAGCTGGCTCACAAAACTCACCAGCAAAAAAAAAAAAAAAGTAAATAGGGGCAGTTAGGTCATACAAATTGCCTGTGCTGGCTCAGGAAAGGGATGTAAATGTGCAAGGATCATATGATCGTGTGGGGAAGAGAGGAGTGAAGAGACTGTCTGGTGACCAGCAGTTAAAATCAGACTAATACACATTTTCAAATGTCACTTGGAAAAAAGAAAAGTAACATACAAATAGCAAACAAACCGTTTTCTAGGGTGGTAAGAATTTAATTAGCATTCTAAAGTAATACTCTGTTGCATTTTATGAAATTTCATTTGGTAATAGACTTTTAAAGCAAAGTGCTTTTTAATCTTCTAAATACAGAATTGAAAAATTGATAGGAAATGTAACTAAGGAGTGAAGGCTGTGTACATACTCTTATCCTGTAGTGATGTGTAAGAGCCCTCCTACGAGCTGCTTCCCTTGTGGACATTGTGGGGAGGACTCCTTGGAAGGTTTGAAGCAGGCAGGGAGGATTTTTGTCAGCAGCTGTGTTTCTCCTTGCTCAGTTTGGGAGAAGCCACATCTATTTTGGCAGCTGCAGAAGTTTTAGATGAGCTCTCTCGTCCTGTAGTAGTGCCTCTATGTGTGTGTGTGAATACGTGGATTTTATCCAGCTGTGTTTTATAAAGTGTTTTCAGTTGCCAGAAAAGAGCTTTTTCTTGGACATGAGGGAGGTGTAAGGGGTTCCTAAAAACATCTAGGAAGTTTAGCTTTCCCCAAGCAGCAAATTCTGATGCTTGAGACAGCTATTGACACACACTGTTCTAAAGATAATCAAAATAATTTGTGTATAGTGACACTGATTGTTTGCATACTGAAGAGAGGGGAAAAAAACCATGGTATCCATAGCAACTGGGATTAATTTTGCTCACTTATATACAGTGTTTTGAGTTTCTGGTATGTATGGAAACCAAAATTTCACATGTGAGCAAGCCAGCTGAACTGTGGCTTCTGTGGTCTCAGTCTATTCCTATCTACCCAAAACTGAATTAAAAGTATTGCACTAGTAGGAATATTATGTGCATTTTTAATATTAAGGTGGTTAAATATTTATTTAAATGTTTGTTCCAACTCTTATAACTCTTCTGCAAGAAAGAACTGATTTTTTAAAAGTTTTCTTGAAAACTTTTAAATCTAAAAAAAATTAATGCGTTCAGGAACTTTCCTTCCCAAACTCCATCCCGGAAAAAAAGCCCTCACCATTAAAGTGTGCTCCCCTTTTCGCCTCCTCTGTCCCTGCAACAACACTCATCCCTGGGTGGAACAGGGAGGGGGGGTAGGCAGACTGTACCATCACATGACTAATGAGTAGGAAAATCTGAACCAAAACTTTTAAAGGCCACAGTTTTTCTGTTTTCTTTTAGAGCTATGAAATAATTTAGCCTTTTCCTCCCCTCAGTATTACGGACTCCTTCAACTTTCTACTAGGAGAGTTTCAGTAATGACAAAAGTATTGAATAGGTATTTTTAAGGAGCAGATTTTGTAGTCCTTTTCTTCTTGACAAAATCAGAGCTTTGTTTTGAATAGCAGAAATTGCATGGTCCTCTTAGAGAATATATACTTCTATCACTCTGTCATTCTAAATAGTTTCCTCTAGATAACACATTTTAGTTCTTTTACTTATCAGACTGAGTGAATAACAGACATATATTTGAAGCTGAGTAAACTTTCCTTCCCTAAGATGGTCAGACTTTGAAGTGTTCTCTTCCTGATGCCCTTCTAGTAGAGGTAAAGCAGCCTGTACTGTATAGTAGATAAAACTTAGATTTTATCTTTGTTCCTCAATCTGACATTTGTTATTTTCCCTTTTTGGTCATTTAACCACTGGAAGCCAGTGAGTGCTGTTTAACACTTCTTTGGTTGCATTGCTTTGCTCTGGTTCTTAGTTTTTTACGGGGTGTTCATTACTTCTCACTCTTAATTGGTTGTATCATCTTGCTTCTGTGACTGGATTAACATTTTGTTAGTATTTGCTGCTGAAATAGCAGTCCAAGCAAAACATGGACTAAGATAAAATGCTGCTAATGTTGCTGAAATGAGACAGGTAATGGATTGTTTGCTGTAGCAGCATATCCAGGCTGATTCTTGCAAATACTGCTAAAATCAGATTTAAATAAGCATAATTAGCAGCTGGAAGTTGGTGAGCTTTCTGATCTTGGCTAGCAGAGATAGATCCACTGACCTGCTTGGGTTTTGTGCTTCGGGAGGAGGTGGGAGGCAAAAAAATATCCCAACTCTTTCCTTTTTACTAATTCTCTGAATGGTTTTGTTGAAAGTGGGCCTGTCAGTGTTGTTTATTTTTTTGAATAGGCAACTGCTGTTTGTTACTTGAGAAAAGCAACTGGTTCTGGAAATGTTCTAAACTGATGTGAGTCATCAGTGAAGGATTTAAATAAATTTGTTTCCTCCCTTCCATGGCTCAAAATGGTATGAATCATTTTTTTTAGTGTTTCCCAGATAATAGTCTGAGTGGAAGTGGTATGTGTTTCTGACTCAAGTTCCTAAATGTTGGTGGAGCACTCCCATCCACTGCTGGCTTTGGTCATATGGGAATTCCATAGGAACTTCTGACAAATGTATAAAAGCAAACATTTTGTAACGATGGCAACTTATCCACAAGGATTGATGTGGTTGGTGACGTAAAACTTTGAAAGTCCTTTTCTGGCTGGCTTAGGTGATTGACTTTAATGCCTAAAATGTGTTAAGTGGTATAGGATAAAAATTCAGTCATGAGAATCGCTTTTCAAGTGTGTAGAATGTTTTGTAGAATGCTAGAATTTGTGTTACATTTTTATATGGCTGCCTGCTACTGCTCCTATCTTCCAAAATTGAGGTGTTCTTTATGAACCCACATCTCTGTAGTTTCATATGCTCTTAGCTAATTTCAGGTTTCCTTGTTCTTTCTATATAACCTGGAGTATCAAAAACTGCACATACTTCAGTGTTAACTGAAATGGTCCTGAAAAAAATTAGTTAGCTAGTGAATTTTACAGGGAAAAGAGAAGGGGAAAAGTAATAGAATGGGCAAATCTGTGTTAAAGAATGGTCTTAGAAGGATAACCTTGATGTAACCTGCAAAGGACTAACTGGTTTGTCTGTCATCTGAAGCTCATCAAACATGCTGAGAGGTTTTGTATGTCATCAATAGAGCTGAGATTGGGATTAAATCAGAGTGGTTACTCACCATAGGCAGCAGAACCATTCTCATTTCTAGAAATCATTTTCTTCCTCAGAAACTCAGCAGCATGGCAGCCCAGTAGAGTTTTAATAAGGAAATGATAAACTTTATGCCGGATTTCTTGGCTCCAGTGGCAACCTCCCCATTTTCAGTTTCAACGCCAGCACTGTCCAGTGCTGAACTTGGGTGTTTTGCACTGTGCTGCCTTTCCTTTAAGGGGGTTTCCAGCCTTCCAGGTAAAGAACCAAGGCTAGAAAAAGAGCAAAGGATAAAGTTTGTTGGTTTGTAGCCCATCCAGCTAAATGACCCTCTGTGGGGAAGCTGAGCCCTACAGACCAAATGTAATGTGTTCCTAATCATCTGCTGGAGAAACAGCAGTTTGTTCAAAAACAAACCAGAAAAGCATACAAATCCAGGAAACCTGGAACTTGTTTTCCCAGGTAGCAATGAAAGATCACACTCAGTTTTTTGGTTTTTTTTTTTTTTTTTTGAGTAAGCAGCTGCCAGGTGAGAACTGCTTCTTTTCTTTGAGATACAAACATAGAGAATTGGTTTCAGTGCATCAGAGACTGAAGAAGCCTGTTATGCCATATATTAGAAAATCCCAAGGAATTTCTGGCATTCAAGGATGCAGTCTCTGAAAGGCTTGTGGTGCTCTTGTGTGTTATAGTGTCTGTCCTTGAATCCCATACACTATTCACAAACCCCTTAATTCCTATTGAAGAGGGAAGAGTAAACCTATTGCATGGTGAAAAATAAAGCAATGTTATGTTGACCTTCTGTGATGTGGGCTAGCTTTTCTGTAATGAATAATGAGTTTGATTCTTTTTTTTTCTCTGCGGGAACAGTACTGCAGGAAGAAATTTTCAAAGAGGAAATATGTAAAATCAGCACTTCCTCTGTTCATCTTGAGCGTGACTATAGATCAGTAGAAAAGTAGATCAAAGGAGATGTACTAATTCTTCTCAGCGTATGTGTGTGCCCACAGGCCCAAAGAGAATTCTCTTAGTTGTTTTACCAGCTGCCCTAATAGAATTCAGTAGGATCATAGTTAATTTATATGAGTGTATACAGTATTGGCATAAACACTTTCAAAGCAAGGTGATAGATGATATAAAACTACAATTAGGAATTGTGCAGCTGTTCATTTGCTCCAGCCAAGCTACCTGTTTCTTCTCCTTGGGAAAATGTAATAGCATTGTTCCCTGAAGCATCAGGCTGTCACTGCCAGCTGTGACAGTGAGTTGGTCTTCCAGTGTGTCTGGGTTGTTGTTTTTGCTCTGCTCTTGCTGGCGTTCCTGTCCAGCCTCACCTCCCAGCAACGGGCTGGGTGTGCTGGGAGAGGGTGGTTGATATGTGAAAGAGCAAATGGGGACTGCTGAGACTGACCCTTTGATTTTTGTTTTGTATTTGTCAACTCTGCTTTTAGAGCCGATGTGCACAGCTGAAATTGCTGTACTCAGTAATTATTCCTGGAAGGACACTGGTTATTATTGTAATTGATGCCATTTTCAGTGCCAAAACCCAAAATTGGCCACGGACATGATCTGAGCTGGAAGGAGCTAAGGAGGCCAGAAGAGTTGCTCCTATCAGTGTCTTTCCTGCCTTTGCTGTGCAAACAGGTGGAAATACATTTAACAAACCTGTGGGCCTTGCTTTTAGTATTATGAAAACATTTTTGCAAGCTGTCATGCTTGCAAAAAAACCTTAACTGTACAGCTAATAATTTTGTGTTTGTGTGGGTTTAGCAAATGCTGAAGTGTTGTGCCTGCTTCTCTCTTTGACTAAACTGATATTTTAAGATAATATCTTCTCCATTTTCCAACAGAAGTCATCTTCTCTCACTTACCTTCTCCCAAAAAGAAAAATTGCTTAATAAACAATGCCTTCTGTCCAAAATCCACACCACAGTAGCTTGTCAAGATCTTTGTTTGTCTTCATGGATGCAAACTTACCTTGACTATTCATAACAATGTATGTGGATATGCACAACTTTCTGTGGTCTCTCTCTTCCCTGAAACCGGAGTTGTTTTGACTTCTAGTCAATTTTACAATACCACTGTCAGACTTGTGTGGTTGTTCTTTAGAAAAGCTGTTGGATGTAATAGCTGCCTTCTGTTTCTCAAAAGACAGAGAGGTGGCTGCTCTTGGGTGCAGCTGATAAATCTGAACAGACGCATTTTCTACAAAATTCCTTGAGACCATGAATTCAGACAGTGTGTTAATGTAAGAATGAATTGTTGATTTTGATTATAGGGTTGCACACTGAATGTGCACAAGGTACCTCCTCCTGCCAGCGAATTCAAATTTGGCCTAAAAGGAAAGTGCACTGGGTGATATCCTAGCTAGAAAACACGTTGGAAAATGCAGGACCCTCACATGTTCACTTTCTTTTAAGAAAAATAAAAGTTGCATTTGCTTTTCTGGGTTTTGGTCAGTGCACAGTTCGATTGCTAGACTCCATATTTTGGACACCAGAGATAATTTTTTTAAGGTATTAACTTATCTTGTACTATGATGGCTGTATGATTCTTCAGTCAAGAGTTTGTCTGCAGGTGTGTTGTTTAGACATATAAAAGAGAAGTCTTAAAGAGAGGATTGCTTAGTAGTAGACTTTTAACACTTTCAAGGTGCTTTACTGCTCTTTCATCAGATTATATTTTTTACATGTTACAGGGTATTTAAGTATACAACTGAAGTTTGCATCTGGATCACAGACATTTTTTATTACTGATTTTTCATATGTTCCTCCAATTGAGAAAGACTAGAATGAATGCTGGATTATTTTTCTTTGTATTTGTGTTTCAGTTTCAGCTGAAATGGCTTTTCAGCTGGATTTTATTAATTGCCAAGTGTTCAAAGATAATATGTGACTATGTGAAATAGTTCTTTAGATTAACAGAGACCGTATAATTCCATGAGAAAAAATAGGAATTGCCTATTGTATCATGAGGTGCAAGCAGAGCTATTGTACTTAGAAGCAGAACTGTGGAGTCTAGGGGTTAAAACTATTCTGCAGATGCTCTGGAATAAACAGAACAAAAGTGAGAAGAAAGGTACTAATTTCTTGCTTTAGACTGTTCTCTTTCCTGACTCCACCTCATTCCCTCAGGAGTGGGGAGGAAACAGCAGAGGAGTTCAGATGAGTGACTCATGAGAAGTATTCTAGAAGTATTGTAACTTGTATTCATGGTGATGCTGAACACTTGTCTCTGTCTGTATGTGATAAAATCAGCTTACACTGGGATATGTCTGTTTACTTAGACCTGTAGCTGTTAAAAGCAATCTTTGTCTCCTGAAGAAATACACAGATTAGGTATTTGCCTTGCAGAGTTGATATATGACTTGGTTCTAAGTTTTTTTTTCATTTTTACCTGAGAACCTGAGAGAACAATTTTCTTCTTTTAATCATACAAAATATTACCTGAAACCAGTTGGATTAACCTCAGTCCAGAAAAGTCTTGGTAAATGCTGTTCAGCAAGAGAGAAATCTTTATTTGTGTAGATTCTTTGATACTGAATGTACTTTGGTTTTTTGGTGTCATCAGCAGTGCTGCTACAGTCTTCTGCTCATTTGTTCCTAGAGAAAAGGGCAGATCTATAGAAAAGTTGCTATTTTTAGCTAATTCAGAATTAATGTCTTTTTCTACCTAGTATAGATGCCAGACGTGTGTTTTAACCTGCGGTTTGTGTTCTCGTAATATATTCTCTTTATAGGCACCCATTAAAGACTCTTGAAACTTGATTACTTATTGGGTAGTTTGAAAATTACAACCCTTTTATTTTACTTACAGCTATCATGTCAACAAAAAAGCCTTTCTTTTCACAAAAATGCATATCATCATTGAACTTTTTAAAATTTGAGAGTTAAGTGAGATCTTACCTTGCTAACAGATCTTGTGGAGGTCATCATCACCACTGAAACCCTGTAGATATGGCATTCATTTTTTAAGTTAGACCATTTTTGAGCCTTCTCGCCTACCTCTCATTTCATAAGCTTTCTTATTGGAAATAGATGACATTTGGAGAAGATGGATGGTGATGACCTGCTGTCTTCAGTTAAGTTTTATTAATACAAACTGTTTGAGATGCAATGTTCTTTAATACCTTCGCAAAGTTCTGTTATGATTCTTAAATTAGTTTGAGGAACAGAAGCTTAAATTAATCATCTTGAATTTACTCTGCTTGCATTCTCTGTTACTCTTAACTCTTCTACACCGAAAGTTGTTAGCCTAGATAAGCTGCTGAAAACTTGAACCCTTATTTTGGTTTCTCGCAGTAGAATTCTAAACAGCTTCTGGTTTTTAGAAGACCTCTTAGGTAACATTAGAAACTGCATTTTGCACACCAGAAGATCTTTTGGATGGCTTTTTGAAGTTGAAGGAAGAGGAAGAGTTGATTAGAGACGCTGTTTGCACTGAGGTGAAAGCATAGCTTTTGGCTGAAGGGGATATAAGGGGGAAATGCCAGTTAATTGTGAGCAAAAATTAAATATTCAGAATGGGATTTTCCTTTGGTTATGGAAGCAATTGCGCACACACAGTCCTATCGTGAGTAGGGTGTTTTTGCTTACTTACATGGTTTACATTGCTACAGAAGTCAATATAATATTGACTCAGTTGTTGATTCTATTTCTAATGCAAACTGCGATGTACTGGCTTTTAACTCTCTGTAGCAATGTCAAAATTCAGAAATGTACAATGTTAGGTGAGATAAATGTTCACTTGCTTTTGAAAACAATTTATGCTAATCGTATTATAATTATATCTAAGATCACTAGAATAATTATCAGAGTAAATGAAAATGTTCTGGATTTTTGCAATTAACTGAGTGTGAAAGCCTACTTTTAAGGTGACTATTGAATTTCTAGCTGACTTTGAAGCATTAATTACAAAGGTAAAAAGTTCAGATAATTAGGCATTATCTCTATCTAGCAATGTGTCCAGTTGGTAATTCCAGAGAAAGCATATGGAACCCTTGGCATTTGCTTTCTGTATAGATGTACTGACTCTTGAAAACTGTTCGTTTACACTGAACATATGGGCTTCGTGGAAAAACCATTATCTAGGAAGTCTGTGTGTATCATATGAAGCTTGCGTATGCATTTTGCTGGTGTTTGGCTTTTACACATAAAATTTCTTTTTAAATTTTTAAAAATGCATGTTTAGTAATGGAAATAGGCTACAATGTCTGTTCTTTAGGGCATTTTTCACAAACAGAAAGCAAGCTATTTTCTGTGTTGTGGTTGCTGTGTGCCATAGCAGGCAGTAGTGTGTTTCAATAGCTGGGTTTTGAGGGTGTCCACAATTTATCAGACCTAGTTCTGCTGTGGCTGAGAAGAACAGGGGCTGTCATATGTAGTACTGTGAACCGTGTTGTTGCTTTTTAATAAATGGCAGAAATGCTAGAACAAAACAGTGCGGTGTAAAATCATTGCTTTTTAAAAAATTAAGACCAGAAGTATAAGATTTCAAAACAACCAGACTCTATGTAATGAACAGGATATATTTATATAGGTATTTGGTAGTCTTGAGAAATTTTAATCTGAAACTTCATGACGAATCAGAATCTGGTGCTATAATCTGCCAGGCCAGGACTCTTGAGGTCAGAGAGCCCCTGGCCAAGGTACTCTTTTGCACTTAGAAAACTTTCACCTGCATAAAGTATCGGGGGAAAGGGAGGTGTTTAAGCAATTTATTATGTTGCAATGAAGTTACTGTAGACATTTTTGCAAAAGAGTTCATGTAAGCTTTTCCTGCCTGTGGCCCCCAAAAGTGGGAATTCAGTATGTCTATTTATATCTAAACCATTTACACAGATTTAAACCTGTCTTTCTCTCTGCCTGGACTCCTGTGTAAAACCTGAGTGCAAGTACTTTATTGAAGACCTATAAAGACCTTGCTCACCATTGACAAATTCTTCTCTTAGTAGTCACTGAAGGACATCAGAACTGCCTTTCTGCTGCACAGCAGGAGCAAAAACCCTCCCTCTGTTCCTGTAACACTGAAGCTTATCCAGCAACTTTTGACAGAAGCCATTTACATAATACACCCACGAGCCAGCACCATTTAGGCAGATTCAATCCGAAGTATTTATTCAGCAAGTTGTAGGGCTTCATATTATACTTCATTATTATGGTATATTTTAATAATATTATATTTAAATTGTACTTGATGTAATTTTTCTTTCAAGTTGAGGTTGTGTTTGTGTGTACTAATTGCAAAAAAACCCACGGGTTTGGTCATAAATAGCTGGCTTTGTAATAGTCAGCCTATTGCTTTAAGATTTTACTTTTCATTTAATTTTTACGTGGGGCATTTGTTGGCCTCAATGAGTTAAGTGAGGACTGTTTTGCTGCTCTGCCCAGTGCCATATGAAAGCAGTTAAAGCGCTGGAATTGTTTACTGCCTAAAGTGTAGTTAGTCAGCAGAGCCAGTACACCACATTTCTTTGCGGCTTTTAGTGGAAAATATTAAACAGTCGCTCTTTTCTTCAGTTATAGAATTTTTACGTTTTCAGCTGCCTTAGTCATCGAACTGGCGCAGACTGCAAAGGCTGCCCCCGAAAAAGCAAAAGGCGGGTTGGGTTTTTGGTTTTTTTTGGGGGCTTTTTTTTTTTTTTTTGGTGCCAGAGGAAGTTGCCCTGGGAGCTGGTAAGTGTGACATGTGAGCATTACTCGGCATTTCAGCCTGGCGGGCTGCAGTCTCCAGTGCTGCTGCTGCTGCTGCTGCTGGGGCAGCTCCTGCCGTGGCAGCGCTCGGCGCGCTGCTCCTGCCGGCTCGGACAGCCAAGCTGCTTTTTGAGCTTCGCTTTTGAGCTATCTGCCGATCGTATCATTTAATTTGTCAAGGAAAAAAAAAACAAACAACTGATAAGCAGAAGCTCCGCCTGAAGAGGAGAATCAGGTTGGCGCAGTGACAGATGTTCGGATAAAGAAGTTGGCTCAGAGAAGATCTACAGACTCTGATTTTTTTTTCCTCCCCCTCAATCTGAATGAAGACTATCATGGGAACTGCATTCACATGGTGATCAAAAGAAACACTTGAGTGATGAACTGCTTTTGCACAAGTCGTCTAAGGCAGTAATTTGAGCTTTTGTGTGCAGTAGCTAGCTTGTTTTGCCGAAGCATTCCTCCTCACCAGTGTTTCTGCCTTTACGCATTCCCTGATGGAGAAGCCGCAGCTACTGCCTGCTGAAGGAAAGACGAACGCTCCGCATTGCTCGTGTCCCTGACGGAGTAACGCCGGCTGCTTTTGCTTTTGCTGGATTCCGCGGGCAATATTATTCAAGGAGTTCATTGTCCCCCTGGTCTGACTCATCGCATGTAAATGCGCTGCAGCCGTGCTGCACGTTGCAGCTCTTTTCTTGCATGGGAAAGAATCCTTTTCCTCTGAGCAGGTCCTGAATAGCTGCCGAACCGAGATGAGCTTCTCAGTCTGGACTGTTTTTGACATTGAGAAAGGAAGCTGTAGAACGGCAGGGTGATCGGGAGGCGCGTTTATTTTCAGTCACCAGAAATCCTGTGAGGGCCGATTGGAGCTGACCTTGCGGGAGTGGGAATAGCTGCGGCCGTCTCTCTCGGGGCGATTGTTCCTTGTTCCGTCCTCTGCAGGACGGAGCCGCGTCTTCTGCAACAATGACTGCACTGTGGGGGTAGAAGGACCCTGTGGAAGTTGTGACTTTAGCAAAGACAGATTTGGTGGTGTAAAGGGCAGCTGTGTGCGACAGTGAGTGCTGTTCGAATGGAATTGGATCGTGGGATATTTTTATCGGCTCTTCCACAGTTTTGTTTTTGTGGTTTCGATGCTTAGGGACTTTTTATTTTATTGAGAACAACTTTTTTTTCCCAGCAGTGTCTTGAGCATCTTGTGGTGTTTAAGTCTGAAAAATGAAGTGTGAGGGGGGATTGGAATGTCCCTTTCTAGATGCTAAGACACCAGCAGGAGCATTCACAAGTTTGTGAGGACATGTGAAACAGGTGAAAGTATTTCCTCTATGGTCACTATTGCGATACCTGCAGTCGGCTTCCAAAAATACCATTGCTGGCGTTTTCTTGTTTGCTTTTGCTTCTCAAACGGATCGAATGAGTCGAGTCTGTATTGTTGTTTTGGAGGAGGAGGAAGATGATTCTCCCACATTTATTTCCAATTTACCTCAGGAAAATGTATCTGTACATCCATCACCCGCTGGAAATGTGCTGGTAAGACATGTTGTTTGTTGGCATATTTCCTGCTTATAATGCTGTCTCAAATACCAATTAGCTATATTCCTAAGATTAGGATGAATACGTACAACGTTAAAACAAGGTGATAAAATCTGCATGCAATTAAGATGGAAAAAGCTTAAACTTAGTGGTAGAATTTATGCTTGCAAGGGTCCAATCTATTTCATGTAACCTTATTTATGGTGCAGCAAGAACAGGTCTTGATTCTTGTGTAATAGCAGAGGGTTTTTGAAGGCTTGGGGAAATGTAATTGGGGTAAATGGGTTTCCCTGCTCCACTTCTCACTCTTCAATAGTACATTTATGCAGTACCACTTTAGAAGCTGATGTGATCATTGTATTATAATAACATGCTGTGTTTATTTTGAGAACTGATAGAATATATAGTTATATCAAACAAGAGCAATTCTAAGCTAAAGTAAAATGAACAGAAGTCACAATCTCAGTGTATCTGTTAGATTCAAGTTAACACTTTCTGAAAATGATCAACAGTGGAGACTGTGCTTTTATTGCTTTAAATTATTTTATTCTGTCAAGTGACTGACTTAAATCTTGCTAGCATACCTCAGCAGCTTTTCTTACTTACTAAGAAATCCTGCTATATTTAGTAATAGATGTGTGTGAGTGTGAATTTGTTACCATACTTATCTGATGCACTTTGCTTTCCCACTCTGTCTAAACAGGTGAAAGACTTTCAGTAACTTGAGTCACTTGCTAATGTAAAAGGGGATTGTTTGCTTATACTGTATAGAATTTGCAGCATGTAATGACGACCCTAATTTTGTTCTAAGGCGTTCTCTTTTCAGCTGTCTTTTCAGCTCCTTTTTTGTTTTTTTTCTTTCACGTATATATTTAATTGACTTAGAGGATGTCCATGTGTTTGAGGTTTTTAAAACTTGCAGTTTCTTTGGTTCTAAAGACTGGTGCTGATTTCTTTGTTTTCCTGCCTGGAATGGGTTTTTTTGTCATTACCTTATGTTTCTGTTATGTATCCAAAAAATTGTATGCATATCACTAAAAACTAAAATAGGAGTATATTTTAAGATATGTTTTTTCTTCATTTTAGCCACCATTGGTTCAAGCTATATTTAATGGAGATCCTGATGAAGTTCGAGCACTAATATTTAAGAAAGAAGATGTTAATTTTCAGGTAAAATAAAATATAATTATCTTTGAGTATATTTTAATTTTGCCTATGTTTAAATTTTGTTTGTTATATCTTTCTGCTGTACTAATCTCTTTAAAACTCTGCTAATTCTTGAACTGTGCATTTTATATTCTAGGCTAAGTAAAACCTATACATACACTTAGTACTGGGAATCGGATGTATAGCTTTGCAGATTTGTGTGAATAGTAAAGACCTAATTTTATATTCCTTGTAAATGTTAGTTCTGCAGTGCTTGGGTAACTTCAAAGTTTGTTTATACACTTGCATCAAACTAATTTACAGAAAGCGAGACTGGTTGAGTGTAATGCTGTGTAGACTTGAATTGCTTTTAAATTGAATATAGCATATAGTGTGCATTTGACAATTAAAAGAACCTATCTGGGGTTTCAGTAGCTACATTTAATGATGGACTTCAAAATTATTATTTTAGTAAGAATGAGAAACTGGGTTTATATTTTTGCAGAACTGCAAATTCAGGCACTGCAGACGTAAAAATTATACTAAAATGGTACTAAGTTTGTTCCATTGGGTGAAATTCAAGATTTGAACAGCATGCAGTTACTGTATTTCTATTAAAATTCTAATTTGCGTGTTTGACACTATGAAAGATAATATAGCATAAACTCTTTACATGGATTAGAAATTGCTTTGATTGTTACAGCAAACTGACACAAACCATTTAGGGCTTATGCTACAGGAATGTGTATAGCTGTTTCTCCTCCAAATACCTCAGAACATGAGTGATGCTAAAAGGCAAAGGCTAAGATGTAGTTGCTACCTAGGGGCCCATTTAAGACCATGGCGATTGTTTACACTTTCTTCTCGAGAGATGTAAACCAAAAGCAAATATTTAGTTTGGTATGTCTCTTTTGACATTTAAAAGCATTCTGCAGAATTTACAGCTTAGAAATGCCAGCTGAAAAGTCCCAGTGTAAGGAGCCCTTCTGTTGTCTTGAAGAGCTTGGGTAATACCCAATATAAAGAAATTTTCTGTCAAATCTGTAGCTTGTCAAAGCTTTGTTTGATAAGGTTGGACTTTTTTTCCTCTTTCAGAAGAGACTTCTTTCAGAAGTCTCTTATGTCCTTAAGCAAGATTCTGTGCATTACACCAAAAGGCTTAATATACTTTTTAGTTAGGAGAGCATTAGTTTTGTATCCTTCCCATGTCTTCACCACTATGCTCTGGCCACCTTGTCATTGTCATATTTATTTTAAGAAGATAATTAGTTTCTGTTGTTACTTTGTATTCATTCATGTGTTAAAGTCAGGTTTAGCATTCATAGCTACAGAGCTTGTAAACAAAGTTAGGCTTCACTACCTTTCTGCTTTTCTTTTATTATCTATTACAGAAGCCTTTGCTATATTTCAGTATGTGATTGGTTTGGTGTTGGGTTTTGTTCTTTGTCAGGTTTTGTCAAACACTTACAAATAAATAGAAAGACAGGAAGTTAACTGATGTGCTTAAATAGGAAAGCTCATATTTTTTTGCTGTCTTTGGAAAGAATTACTTCAGATTGCCAGGTACTTATATTTTTGGTAGAACAGTCAAAGCCTGTTTTTTGCATTTTATGTCTTAATTATTTATTTTTAATTCCTTTCTGTGGATGCATCTCCCTTTAATTGAATATAGAACATGTGTTAGCCTAATAACACCCAAGGTGTGGTTAGAGTCCATGCAGGACAAATATGCCTTTTCTTTCACAGCCACCTTCTTCAGCTTGTCACACATGACCACTGTTTATTATCATGGCAATCCTAGTCCTACTACGGTATTTAATATTAGATTTACATTTATCTCTTAAATGCTGTTTGTTGGGACTGAATGAGCATGTAAATTTCTGGTGGAAATGAAGTAGACTGCCTAGTACATTTTTCTTCCTTCTGATGTACATTTTGTTCCTTTCCTTTGATTTTTTAATTGAAGATGTCCTTGGCTGGATGTAATATATCTCTACATAACTCTAGATCCAGAGTTGCTCCCTGAGTTATGTGTTACAAATTGGTGTGGACAGAAGGAGGGGAAAAGTGAAGAAAATGAAGTAGTTATTTATATTCCTAAAAAAGAAGGGCGAGGATAAACTGTTTCGATAAACTGTGTTAGACCAGTGTGTACACTGCATTTTTTTCCACTTTGCTATCCAAGTATTTCAGTACAGTTATTATTATAAGAGTCATTCCCTCCAATGCCTCTGCAGAGTCATTTCCCCCTTTTAAGAGCAACTAATTATTTTGCAGTTTTGTATTCTAATAGTTGAGATTCCTTCCATCCTCCCTTCTGCCCTGCATGGGCTGGACTCTGTAACTGGAGACCCAGCAGCGTTCTGTGAGTTAGTTTTGCCCAAAAGTGAAATGAAGATTGGGCTGTTGTACATCATTGTTGTGACAGGTGACATTCATCTAGGATGGTTTTTTTAATGAAGAAATGTGAAGTTTTTTTTTTTCCTTCTGATTCATGCAGCTTCATTTATCTTCTTATTTTTACAAAGTCTTTCAGATCATGAGTTACTGTGTGTGACTGTAAGATGATGTACAAATAGCAAATGGGCTTTTTCAGGAAGAAGATTGTTCTTTGTTCATGCCACACCAGCCTCTTGAGTCACAGGCTCAGTTTAGATTTAGAAAGTATGTATTGTATTCCGTCTGCTGTTGTAATCTTTTGTGAAGAAAGAACAAATTGAGTGGATCCCTAGCTGCTTAATCTGGGGTTCAAAAAGGCTTACCCTCTCTGCAAGTTGGAAATGTGCAGCTCTTTATAGACAAAACTGATTTATAGGAACTTTGTTCAGATAAATTGTTTGGAAGGTGTACTTTCCTGAGGCCCCAGTTAATAGAAGAAAAAAAACCAGAGAGGAAGGGGTTGCTTCTCATTCCTCTTTTCCCAAGAAAGCTTGAGTACCTGTAGCTGCTTGTTTCTTGAATCAGGCTTAAATCATACGTATCACATATGTCAAGCAGCATAGAGTTTCTGTGACAGGCATGGTTTTTGTTATGTTCTGTGAGTGCATTTGTTAAAAAAATTATTATTATTATTTCTTGGTACCATCCTGAGCTCTTGAGACTTGACAGAAAGGAAAATCTTGCGTGATAATGGACACGTTTAATATTTATTAGTTAATGGAGATCCTCAGCATTTCCTGCTCTTGCTGATTAGATTAGTGTGGCTGGTTTGAATTCTACTTTTCAGCAATTTGTTTCAGCTAACGGAATTATTTCAGCATTGTATTTATAAATAAGTATGGTTTAGGCTTTTTCCTTAAGATTTGGAGACCTGTTACTGTTGTAAGCGCTGCCATTTCTGTTTGTAATCAAAACTGGCATGATGTGTGTTTCATTTAAAAGATTATGAAAATTGAATATTTAATCTCAGATATTAGTTAAGAATTTAGTTCTTCTCAAGGGATTGCCATCTCACTGTCAAAAATTATTTAAAGGTTGCAAATCTGACTACTGTAGTGATTGTTCAAAATCGTAACAATTTTTCCTCCTCCTAGACCTATTAGGGTAGTATTTCTTGCCATGAAAATTGATACTTCAGGTAACCCAATATGCATTTTTTATAACCCCATTGCACTTGATCTTTGCCAAGGGGACAAACATCTGATCCTCTCTGGAACTGGTGTCCGTGTGCCCCTTGCTCTTCTCATACTAAAGCTAGACAAGCTCTTTTTTTTTGAGGATTCCCAAAATGACACAGATCTCTCACAATGCTCAAAAGTGCTCACTGTTGCTATATAAAATAGTAAGATTGACCTATGTGACAAGGGACTTAAAACATGAAGTACCTGGATCTTACTGTATATTGTGCTTTGTGAGATTAAAATAGGTTTAAACTAAAAAATGTTCCAAAGCTGCTTTATGTGAGAGGTTTTTTCTCAACATAAAATGTAATAATGGGAAGTAAAATTCCTCATTCATTACAGCCATTGTTACCCCGTAGCAATCAGGATCCTCTGTACGATTTCTATTCTGAATTATTGATCCAGCATGGCTCTTAATTTAATGTCTTTTTTGTATAGTAAGTGACCACAAAGTAAAAATTCACCTGGGCTGCTATTTTGGGAAGAAGGGAAAAACAAAACAAACCCATGGAACCAAATGACCTTTTGTCTACACTCCTTAACCCACACTTATATTAGATAGCAATGAAATGTTGCCCAGAAATTCCAAGTTTTGTTGGTGGGACTGACAAGGGCTATGATCTGTAGCACCAAAGTACGAACAGGATGGCTCAAGTTGTGTCTGACTGGTATTTTGAATGGTAGGGTGGCTGTTTCTGTAGAGATGTGGGCTTCATTCCCAGTCCTGCCAAATGTCCACTTCTTCTTTGTGTTTTTTGCATAGCAGGAGAATGCTGCAGAATGTTGTTCTGGGGCAAGACACATCATTAGGTATCCTACTCTGCAGTACATACTGAAAGAGGAAGAAAGTTGGCTTTTTACTCTAGAGACAAGTCTAGGACTCTTTATACAGCATAGAGTCTGAATATCAGGAGAATTAGTTTATTGAGGGTCTGTAATATATTAGCAATTTAACAATTAATAATGAAAATTTCAGTACAATTGAAATAAAAGAAAGTTGCTTTGAGATTATGGTTATGGTCAGCAAAGCCCTAAAAGAGGTTAAATAGAAAAAAATAGGTAATGGATGTATGGTCACCTGGCTTTCATCTTTATACTTGTTGTTTGAACTACTGGAGTAACAAGTGTTTTTGTGTACACTTGAGAGTGCAGTGTAGAACAGGAAGCCTGAATTACTTGGCTGCAGTACGGAACATTCTACAAGGTTTAATAAAGTTTGATGTTCTGATGATATAAATGAATCCTCTGCCTATTTAATACATTAAAATAATTTTTATGTATGTTGTTCTGTGGGAAATTGCAATTGCGCTCTAATTCAGCAATTACATTGCAATATTTCTCAGTGTAAAGAACCTTACAGGAGTAAATATCATGGACTTGAAAATAAATGAACAAGAAGCCTTAATTTATAATGAGGTAAAAATAATCATTAGGTATTTTCTTGCCTTTGTGTTCATGATCTTTCTGTAGCAAATTATTTTACCCATTACTAATGTTGACTTTCTAGTTTGTTTGTTTTTATTAAAAGTACACATGCTGATGACAAATGTAAATTCACTTTAGTTTAGACCTCTCTGTGCTTCTAGAAACTTTTCTGCATTAATTGATATGCATAAAGTGTTTGAGCTGTGCTTTTTGTTATCAGTGCCTTTGTGACTTAAAGTCACTGTTAGTGTAAGAATTTGCTGCTTGGGACACCTAGAAGAAGTTCTCAGAGCAGGTTAATATGTGAGGCTCTTTAAACGCTGGTGGTCGATGTGCAGCACCATGTTCCTGTGCTTTTGGTGAGGACAAGACTCAAGAGAGGCTGTTTTTAACAGGGAGCAGAAATGGTTTTGAGAACAAGGGAGAAGACTGACCGTTTTGCAGAGATTTTTATGGGCCAGATAAAGCAGTGGGAAGACAGGCATGTCCAAACAGTATTCCTTTCCACTTCAGGGATGCTGACACTACTGAGTGGGAAAAGGGGTTCACAGTGGTTTGTGATTTGGTACACTCACAGTATGTTTGCAGGGAAATCATTGTCCAGGCCAGTTCAGCTGTAACACCTCTTGGGTCTGGAGAAAGCTTCTGGCAATCACAGCAACGCTACCCTCTGGTTTTTGTACCTAAACTGGTGAGAGAAAATAGTGGTTAACAAGCAGTGTAATGTAGTGAAAGCTGAGCAGCAATTGTGAATAGTCTTTACCTCTTCAAGTTGTGTTTCTGAAGAGGTGAGATTATGGGTTTGCTAATCAGTCCAGATTTGTTTGTCCCAGACGTGCCTCACATCTGCTGTTGGTAACTATTTTGTCAGGATCCTGCAGGCAAATCAGATGGTTTACAGGAAGGACTTTTTCACTGGCAACTGGAGTTGGCAACAAAAACTTGCACTAAAGTATTTGTTACTGTGGAGCAGCATCTTACTGTATTCCTTGGCAGGACAGACATAATGTCTGGTTAGCTCATTTGAATGGGAGGGAAAAATTTAAAAGTTGCCCAGAAAATTGTAAAATATTCTGAAAAGCACAATTTATTTATTTATTTAGTTCCTATTTGAATAGGTCAGCTTATACACTTTTCATTTCTTAGTTGTTGCCATTGCTTGAGAGTTACAGTCTGCCATGCATTTTTTCTTCTCCAGATGTGTCAGTCACTGGTTTTTTATTGGATCTTCTGCTGATTTCAAAAGGCAGGCTAGCCTTTCATATAGAGACACTGTACTTATTGTAACTTGAACCATCTAGACTGACATTGTGAAAGTGTAGCTGCAGTAGTATTTTGGAGGAGTGTACCATTTAGACCTATTAAAATAAAACTTGAATTTAAGGCCTTCTTTCCAAAAATGTTGTAATATCTTGAGTCTCTAATATTAGCAAAGAATTATTTAGTTAAAATTGGTGACTTTAGAGTTATTAATAAAGTGCATAGAAATACTTGCATGTTTTCTGCTATATTGAGAACCCTTTTTTTCCCTCAGAGATAGTTAGAATAAGGACAGATTTAGTTTCCTGTCTTTGTAATGTGTGTTTTATAGCTGGTGTGTATCTTAATATTTATATCTTCACATTATAGCAATCAAATCTAGAAGAAAATTCGTTTAGAAATTGCTTGCTAATTTCTCATATTATTTATCTATTTAAAAATCTCTTCAAACTTGAAGCCCCCTTTTTTTCTCCACTAGAAAGGTTTCTGCTTGGTTGATCATTTTTTGTAATATGTTTTTATCTTCAGCTTAGAGTGTAGCAGATTTGGGGTATAAAATTACAGGTACTTGTGAGTTCGAACGACTTTTAAATATGATGAGAACATAGGATAAGTTATAACTTAGAGCTTGGTGCTAGTTATTTTAATTCAGTTTCATCCTTTGGATTTTCAAGCAATAGTTCCCCCTCAGTTTTCCTGCACATAACAACTATATATTGAAAGAACACAAGCATGTGTATGTCTGTATATAAATGCATCCAAGTTATATATAAAATGTGAGCTTATTTTTTTTAAATGGTTGCTTACCTAATGTTAACAACATGTTATGTATGTAGGCATATACTGAAATGACAGTGAGAACAGTCCTCTGAAATAACTGCAGGAGGTAGGAGAGGAAATAAAACATTCCTGTATAAACAAACACTAATAAAGAGAATTCCTGCAGTAAAATACACTGCTCAGAAGCTCAGGGCAACAGCTGCTGCCTGGCAGCCTCTCTTGGAACCCAGCTTCAGGTGCTGGAGCAGAGGCCAAGAAATCTAACGTTGGGTGAGTGCAGGGCTGTGAGACTTCACAAAGCACAGGTGAACTCAGGGTGGGCAAAGATCACAAAATAAACTCTGTGTGCCTTCAGACCCTTCTATTGCTAACTTCTAATAGAAGAGTTTTTATTACCAGTGTAAATAACAATAAGTATACCTATCTCTTACTAAGAACTGATATCTAAGAAGAACTGAGAGCTTTTGTAGTTAGATAGAGGCATTTAAAATAATTAATGTCTTTAATTTGGTATGTTTTCATTTTCTGCAAAGTATATGTAAATATATTTTTCAAATGTATGGGTGAGAAAAATATAAGTACAACCTCAGAGATTGTTGGTAGTTCTTGTCTTGTCTATTTGTTTGCCCACATAGTTCTAATAAAATACAGCTTTCTAATGGGAGCAAGATGTTTCTTGCTCCTTAAACCTGTGTTTGGATTTTTGTCCCATGTGCATCTCAGTATACTGTATTGCCTTCTGCTTCTAGATAGTCTCGGTACTAAACTTCCTGAGTGTTTTTACCACAAACCGGAGTCCCCATTTCCTGTGTGACCAGCCTGATGAAATGATGAGTCATTGATGAGGCTCTTGCTTTAAAATGTGTTCAGTTAATTGAAATTTCTTCACATCTGAAAAATGGCAAGAGGATTCTGTGAAGAATTCTGGTTTTGAGGGGAGTGTTTGTGATCGTGAACAAACAGGAGCATGTTGTGGCTGCCCAGAACTTGCATCTATGTATCAGATTTTAATGTGGAAGTGAAGTATCTTGCATGTAAGAAAGTCCAGGAATTGGTTTTTAGAAGTACATATTGTGAATAGCACAGGCCAATGTGTGTGCTGTTGTATTAATAAGAGACAAAGATTGTGAAACACCATGTCACTAAGCCTGATCAATTTTTAGCGAGGTGTTTTTAAAGGAGGAAATGGAGTGCACAGTTACTATATGGGATGTCCAGGAGTTACATTTTGGTAAAAAATTAAGTACCTTCTTAAATACATGAATATTCATGTTCTTTATCTGAAGAGGTAAGAAGAAACCGTGCTGAAGGAAATGTAGGGAAGCTCTTTCTATAAAAAAGCTGATTCTAGTTCTAAAGGATTGGATATTAGGTTGTTTGATCCATTGATCTGAAGCCTGACTGATTTCAGAAATGGAGAATTTTGGTGTCTGATTCTTCCAGGTGTAGTGGAAACTTGCTGCCAGTTGTATATTGTAAACAGTGTCCACCAGGTACTCAAAGATTATTTAAATTCTTAATACAAAAGTTATTTACTGTAACTTAACTTTAAAGTTGAGCATTTCCTGTTCATTAGTGTGGGGATGTTTTTCAAGCATGTCATCTGTAATGATTAATCAGATGTCTTAGTTCCTCTGTAGTGGTTTAGAGTGAATCATGTTTTTCAGCCTCAACATAAAGTCTGTCCAAATGGCTTTGAGTTCCTCTTCTCGTGTAGAAATAGATTCAAGATGTTTTAAATACAAGTCTGTATAATTAGGCATTTTTCTTCAGAATTGAAATGTTTAATGAGAGAAGCTTGCCAGTCCAGAGAGGAATGATTCCTTGCTTCGTGTCAATAGCACTGTCTTTGGCTTCTGTAAATGAGATTTTCAAATGCATCAAGATGCATCTTATTAGAATGGTTCAAGCAAACCTTTAGCAGAGTTATGGGATAATCTGACCAACATCAGCAAATCAGTACTCAGTACAGGGCTCTTATGGGCAGTAGCTCTTGAAAAGATACCCTTGCAAAGGGTAGAAGTGAGCAGAACATTGTGCTTTCATGGCATGCTGCTCCTTTGAACAGGAAAGGAGAAGTATTTTTTACAGACTTTAGTATGAATTAATATTAGTGTGCAACTCAGGCAAACGTATCCTCCTTCTCATCAGGCCTAGTAAGCTTGCCCAGTGCTATGCTAATGTGGATTTACTGTTTGCTGAACTGGGCAAACAAGCCTGGATGTCTGCATGGCAGTGGTTTACAGTATTGGCCAAACACTGAATTTCGTTTGCGGTAATTGGGAATTTGACAGACAGCTTTTGTTTCAGTCACCATGATTTCTTTAAAGTTGAAAAATTCTCATTGGTGTAGAGGGCCATGAATAATTGCTTTAAATGTAAAAGTTTGAAGAGTTTTTAAAGTTTCAAAGGTTTGGTATTTGAGTCTCTAGTATGATTCTTAGTGATAATGATTTTGTAGATCGTATTTGCCATTTTACTTTTAGTGATTATTGCTTAAGATTGTAACCTTCAAAGCATAATTGAAGTTCTGCATTTCTTGCTGCTTTTACAAAACAAGCTAGAGGCAAGGTCTTGAATAGTTAGAGCTTACTGGAGTTATTCCTGGCAGTTGCTGTGCCTGACATGCAGAGGATTGGTATTTTAGAACAGAACATCCCCACTGAAAGAGTAGAGAGAAGAAAAAAGTTCAATGGTCTTAATGTGGTCTTAGATGGAAGCGTTGGCTTCCAACATAGACACAGTCCTTAAAGAGGGTATTGCTGGGAAAAGCAAGATAGGATTTGAATTTACTGGTTCTTTTTTGTTGTTTTCTGGATGAAAACTCTTTATGCATATGCAACATACCTTTGAACAAGACTATTTTCTCCACTATGCAAGTGGTTGACGTTGTTTTACTGTGGTCTATCCATTATGCTCTCAGTAAACATAATTTCCTTTGCCCAATTGGGCCCTTGTTCACAAGCTCTACGTGAGGTAGATCCATCTCTTAAGGTCCTTAAATCTTCTTTAATGAAGGATGTATGTACATCAAAAACAGTGAAAAGGAAATGTTTCTAATTTGTTTGCTACCTGATGTAGGGATGGCTGTCCCATAAATCCCCAAGCAGGAAGACTCTTGTCTATTGTCAGTAGGACCTGAAAAGGCTCATACTGGTGTCAGGTATCAGGACAAAGGAACTAGAAGGTCATTGCAATGAGTTTTTGCTGAAGAGTGTGCTCCAAAAGTTCAGATACAATGTCTTGATTATGAAGTTTGAGGGGAGGGGGTGTTTTCTCAGGCCTATGATATCAGCCTGTACCCTTCTATTTCCAAAATAGTGGAATTCTGACATTATCTTGCCAATCTTTTAAAATCCTACTTTATTATCATAATCCTTCCTGATCATTAATTTAATTTCTGTTTGAATTTGCATTAAATACTAGTTATATACATATGTATTTGTGTAATTATGGTAACTTATAAATTAATTACATGATGCTGACTTGCTGTCTCAAAGGAGTGCAAATATCTTGCCTTAGTTGTTGCAAGCTTTTCCTATAATGACAGTTATCTTCTAAGCTTTTCCCATGTCCACTTAGCCTAAGAAATAGTGCACATAAGATACTTTGATCCTAAGGTAACCACCAGGTTTAGATGAGTTCTTATCCTCAGTATCAGAGGCTTTCTGTTGGGTTCCTTTTGTGATCACTGTGGGGACTTCTCCTTTTCAATTGCAGGCTGTTGTTGAGTGGAAGGGTTTTTTACTCTCATTTTACTCTTGTTCTTCAGAATAAATGTGTTCTGCGGGATTTTTTTGCCAAACAATTAGCCTTTGAATTAGCATAGATTGTGTTGTATGCAGTTCGGAGTTCAGAGTGGTGCAAAGGTCTCTTAAAAGGAGGGCTTTGTATATTCCAGCTAGATGACCTTACTTCATGAAGCTCTTCAGCTTAACATATAGCAGGAAAATGTTTAGGCTTGCTCCAAGAAGAGGTGTTAACATAAAACATACAACCTGAAAAGGACGTCTTTTCCTGTCAGCAGGACAATGCAGTTAGTGGACAAATATCTGTTTTACATCAGTGGCTGTCATTTGAGCACTTGCCTTTGCAATGAAAAGGGCAGAAACCCCAGCTTTTCTGAACAAAAGTGTCACTGGCCTGAACATAATGTGCTGGATTTCAACTGTGGCGGAGATGTGCATACCTTACCTAGTGTGGTGTGTGATCTTTCACTGGAGCATAAACAGAGCCTGTATTGTACTGTTTTCTCTCTTGGCATATTTCCTTACTTGTGTTCTCAAACATTACAGATGATGATGACACTGTAAGACGAGGCAGTGCCCCTATTCCAGCCCACTCTGTGAGCACACACTGGGTTACATAATGGGCTCCACAGCGCTGCACTCTCATTATGGGAAATCCATTGTTTTCTCACATTGCCTTTTTTTTTTTTTTTTCCCAAGAAATGGTTTCAGAATTTT
>VWZN01006190.1:72823-93240 GCA_013396955.1 Regulus satrapa
AGTTTCAGAATTATTTATCATTTTTCTTACCAGCAACAGCATTCTGGTTAAAAGCTGGGGTTTTCTTCTGCCATACATACCAGGTAAATGTTTATAAATCATATAACTGGCATTTGGGAAGGATAAAGCCAAGGGCAAGTATTTTCAATGATATATTAGTGGTTGGGGGAGGTTGTGTTTGGTTTTTTTTGTGGTTGTTGAGGTTTTGTGTGTTTATATTTTTTAGTATAGCAGAATTCTGAACGCTCTAGAGGTTGATGGATGGGTATTTTTAAATTTTAGTGAATTTTTTTTGCTGTCTCCCCCACAGGGATCTAGCATGCTAACAAATACTTTTGGCCCGAAAAGTTCCTCTTTTTTTCTTTCTGAGTTAAAACATCCAAAATGCCTCAGCTGTACTGTGAGATCAAGTTGCTTTTACCAAAGGGTACAGAATAGCTCTTTATTCCTTCTATGTATTGGGCAAGAATTCAGTAACCTTTATTAGTGATAAATGGGACCAGTTCTTGGTGTTGGAACTTTTTCATGAAAGGGAGCAGCAGCTCACAAAACCTGCTTAGTTATTCAGGTCCTTTTCCAGTATCCAGATGGATGCTTGAGCTTGCTCATGAGAAATCCTGGCCCTTATAATTCAGCCAGAAACATTTATATGTTGTGTAAAAATGTCTACAAAGCATATAAAAATGTAGAAGCATGTAAAAAACCTGGGTTTAGCTTTTTCTCCAAGCTGTGCTTGTTCTGTACACGAGTTCTAAAACCTGACCAGCAAAATTATGATAGCAATATTACAAAACCTGCATAGAACATCAAGGTTCAAGGGTATGAGAAGATGAGTATTTCCAAAAAAACCCCTCTGATTCAGTACTTTCAAAAAAGAATAATTGAAGATAAATAAATGGATTTGAGCTGAATTACTTGGAAATGGAAAAATACAGAGATGTTTGATTGTTTCAAAATGTGCTTCTTTAAGTATTTGACAGCAAGTCAAAACGTCTTCTTGTTACAGACCTCTTTAGTTAAGACAAGTACAGATGCAGTGTCTACCAGAACACCTCAAGCATTCCTATGCTCTTAGAAGAAATGCTCAAGTACTGAATCTCACCCTATAAACATCTTAACCACATCCAAATAACTAGTTGCGGGGGTTTTTTACATACCTAAGTGTACTTACTTTTTTTTTCTGCATACTTAAATGAGAATTTTTTACTCTCATGTTCTGAATGAGACATTAGCTGGCTGTAAGGTCCAGCAATCATAATCTTAGATGGAGTTTGAGGCTTAATAGCTGTTCTTTGCTCTACATGTAACTCTCTTTCTTTTGTGTGTCTTTCTTTTGGGGCTCACTCTTTTAAGAGGAGCAGGGTTTCAAACTATTATACCTGAATGGTGTTTTGTTGTGATGTAAGACACCATGTGAAGTTAACTCTTTTATTAAAAGATATCTGGCATGGGGTTATTTAACAACATAAGTTGTTTTGAACTTTGGATTCCTTTTTTACCAGTCTGTGTATTAGTGTAGTTTCAAATTACATTTCTCACTTAGCTGAGTTTCTGTAGACATTAAAGTTTGGGATTCAGTAAAAGCTAAGCCAGCAAATTTTCTCCTGTCCTCTTCCTGTCAAGTTGTTTTATTCTATGCCAAACTTAAAGACCAGACTGTCTTTTAGACAAGAGTAGTTGTGCACCTGATAGTTTTTGTACAATTTTTATACAAGGTGTTTCCTGGTGTTATTTAAAAATACTAAAAAGATACAAATAAGCTATATTACTTGTTTCTAAAAACAAATTTTTAAGAGGAAGTAGTTAAATGTAAGTGAAGGTTCCAATACAATATGTCACCATCATACACACACACACACACACACACACACACACACACATACACACATATATATATATGCATAAAATGATGGGGTTTTTCCTGTGCAAACTTAATTTTAAGTGATTCCCACCAGATTTTTTGTAGTGTTCAGGTGTTTTAGAAATTAAGCAAATTTTCAATGTGCTTTTTGTTTATAAGTTTTTATATTGTGTGTTAATTTTATGCAGTGGTTCAGTAAAGATGGAGATTTTTATCAGTTTTAGGTTTATTACTTGACTAGAATCATTAGCTGAATAGGAAGTAAATTACTTTCTGGGGATTTTATTGTTCTGTAAACTTGAGCTTAAATTCAGTCACAAGAAATTCCATTTAAAAGGTACCCAGAGGCATCATGCTAAATGAGGATGCTTTTGGAACTGCCAGGTTTGTCTGTACAGCAAAACCATGCAATGTCAATTCTTCCCTGCCTCCTTCTTGGTGGCAATTCTCATTTGTGTGCATGCAATGTGGAATGGTGTGCAAACAGATAATGCCATTCTGCTCTTCTCTGGATAGAGGTAAAACTTTTAATATTCTCCAGGTTTCGTGTTAGGAAAGAAATTTGATTGCCTGGGATATTTCAATAGTCAGGAAAGGAAAGGATGGTTGTTTTAGTTACAAAATGCATTATATTTGGTCAGTTGGTCATTGTTTTTATAGACTCTAAAACTCCAGTTTTGCATAAGTGATACTTTTTTCCCTCCCTTTCACCATGACAGGTTACTAATTGTCCAGCAGAAGGAGGTTTCCAGACCAAGGTTCACTGTATTGCTCTATTTCATTCATTTCTCATGGTGGAAATGTAAATATATCTTGATAGTTTTTTATAGCCAAAATTCTTCACCAATTATGACTGCCATAAGTAATGAAATCAAAATAGATCAGGCTTTTTCATTGCTGTAGTTTCTAATGCCACTCAGCATGGGTTTCCCCCCTTTTGCTCGTCTCGTTCACCCATACTCAAGTTAAACTTCTGTTTTGTTTCTGAAATATGCCCATTTGCAACATCTGACCATTTGCAGTTGCTGAGGGATTTTGATGTATGGAAAATCAGATTTTGAAGTAGAAAGTTAGTGTCTCCTTTGTAATTATATAGCCAGTAGTCATTTCTCCTAACATGCTACAAGTATGGTGCTTCATGGTTGTTTTGTGGATCAGTGTAGAGCTACTCAAAATTATCTTATAATGGGATTTTTTAAAAAATTGTTCTTTGTGACAGTTTAGAAAACTGTGAGTCTCTGTGCTTGAGGAATGCAGGTGTTTAGAACGACTTAGGTTCAGATAAACCCTTGGTTTGTCATAAAATGGTGACTTTTTCCAGGCTGCTTTGTAGTTCTCTTCTGACATATCTTTTTTTTTGTTGTTGTTGTTGCTGTAACCTACAGCTGCTATCCAGTGTTTTTTTAAAAGCCTCCACAAACCTAGTCATGAGTAAATGATTTTGTGGTCAATTCCATGGTGTGCCAGTTTTTATTATTATTTTGTTGTTACTATTATCATTATCATCATTATTATCAGCTAGAAACAAGTGAAGAGCATGCACTATTAAACTGGTACTGAAGATCTTAATTAGAAACAGTAGTAGCAGATACACATAGTTGGCAGATTCTGGCTGATGTGACCCTTGTTTCTAAAACTAATAACTTTCTCCAACAAAGATAAGGTCTCTCGAGTCAATGGTCACTCTGCCTTCATGAGCAAGAGGGCAAAGATTGCTCCCTGATATTTTTGTGACTGTTTGGAGGTCTATGTTTGCTCTGCCCTTGTAATATAGAAGGCATGAAGAGGACATGTCCTGAAATTTAATGAGTAGTGATAAGATCTTACTAGTGAAGTTTAATAATGGGCTTTCAAAAACGTTTCTTGCAAATGCAGGGTTTAACATATAGGAGCATGACAATTTACTAAATTACTGCAGGCAGTATGACAGATCTAATAATTTTGACTAAAATGTATCTGTTGTCTGGTTTCAAAGGATACTTTATGGTTAGCCATGTAATATGTATTGTTTTTGTGGTTACTGTCATGCTTTCTCCGTATTTTAAGCATGCAGGAGACCCTTAGTGTAACGTTATCTCACTCTCTATATTGGATATGCAGCTTAATTTTGAAATATGGGGAGAAAATAGAGGTCTGCTTCCAAAAATTATGTCAAATGAAATTAGTTAGAAAGTAGTTGATTTTTGGCAATGCAGAGTTCTGAGAATTGACTTAAAAAAACAAAAAAATCCTAAGAAATAGCAGATGAATTACAGTTAAGGTAGGATAGGGATACAGTATTACTTTCTCACATATTTTCAAGTCTGGAAAGTCTAGTACTTTACTTTTTTTTTTTTTCTAGTTTCAATTCACTAATTTTCAAATGCTAGCTATGTATTTTGAAGACACTGTTGTGATTTTACATACTTTCAAAGAGTTAGTTCTCATTTCTAGAATTGAGTACTTTTAGTAAACTAAGAAGATTCAAGTTGGAATGTAAAGGCCAAATATTTACTTTTTTTTTTTTTTTTTTATAACAGAGGAACAAAAAATTTAGTTGTAGTATACAGTTATTTTACCTGAGGAAATGATTGTTCTGAAAACTGTAGCAAAATTTGTTACTAAAATATGTTATTCTAATGACTCTCAGGAGTAGCAGTAGGACTTCACACTGTGATATGGACACTATCAAAGAATTGGAAATACTTTGTAATAATTTCTTAGACATTTTTCTGTGAACTCAGGAGTTATTCATGATCCTGTTTGAAAAGTTCCATTTCTCTAAACTAACTGAAAAAATACACTAAGGGTTACTTTTAAACGCAGTTTCACTTAAAAGGAATGTTTGTTAAAGCTACTGCAGGGTATATTGGAATTGAAACTCGTTCAAGATTTGTGATCATGTATTTAGGGTTGATTTCTACCAGGAACAGATGGCACTAGAAGCAGACAGATGACAAGTCATACAGCACAAAACACCTATTAAAGGATATTTTGTAAGCATGGTCATGAAATAATGAGAGCATATTAAAGTGTTATTGCAGAATTGGGTTTTGAAGAACAGATAGCTAAAGAGGAGTTTTATGCCTTATGAAGGTGGAAGTTGTATCCAGGCTATTTGAAAAAATGCTTTGATTCAAAGATTCCTTATCAGTAGATGCTGACCTATTTGAAGGGTATATTCTTGATTGAAGTTATAATTGAAGTTATATTCTAATAAACTCTTGAGGGAGTCATGGACTGGTAATGGCAGTCTTACTGGATATGCATGGGATAAGAGATTTGCCTTTATGGTATTTAGCTCCTTAAAACTCATTGTAGTTGTATGTGGTTATCTAAATCAATTACTGGGATAGAACCCAAACCAGGAATAAATTGTTTTGTCTCAAAGGATACTTTAAAAAGAGGTAGGTTTGAAACCTGTGTCTTTAAATTAGCATAGATTTGTCTCTTGTAGGAATTTTGATCATGATATAAGCAATGAAGCAATTAAAGCTTCTGGTTTAGGTCAAAAGAAACAAAGGTGGCATTAAAATTGTTCTAGGCTGGAGTTTATGAAGAAGCTTATAGTGCCACTATCCATGTCACTTTATTCCAAATTTGGTTTTGGCAGGGTCATAAGGCCTTCTCCTATGCATTTCTCATGTTGGCATCTTATGCAAACTCCTATGTAGATGAAATGCTTGGGAAACTTGATAAATGGAATCACTGGGAATGGCAGGACTATATGTTTTTCACATAATGCAACCCAAAGGCACATACAGATACCATGCTGGGGCTTTTGTGACACAGAACTGTCATTCTGAAAGTGACTCCTTAAGAACTGAGTCCTTCTGTTGCTTTTTAGCTTAATGGCAATACTGACCAGTATCTGGAATTAAACTTGAGAGTTTCTTACAGGGAATATAAATTCCTTTGTTGTTTACACTGGATACAAATTTTAAAATTTGAAACTTCTCTTTCAAAAAAAAAAAAACAAAAACGCTGCTTAATGTAAAACCTGCTTAATACAATCAGTGTGATCTGTGTCCTTACTACCATTACAGCTGATTTAAAGTTGTAAATAGCCCCATTTGCCTTGCAGATTTTTTAATTGGAAAATTAGGGTGCCACAATACTTGCTTTTCTGTGTTGTCAAATACTGCTGTAACACTGCAGTACTTGGAATTAAATAGTACCAACAGTGTTAAATTTTACATTCTGTATAACAGTGACTAATATGTACAAAATCCCTTATTGAGTGAAATTTTTCTTTTAATGTCATTTACATTTATGGAATTAAAGGAGGAATGTTAAGATGAGTACTTATATTAGTATGACAATGCCAGTGCTGCAAGATGTTGGCTTCCAAAGTTCCTTGTTAAGGTTAAAAGCTTTCTTAGTGTTATTTAAAGTAATCCTTTATATGCAGCAGTTTGCAGATCAGATTTTTTCATCAAATGATTACTTTTTAAACAAAATGTAGTTTATCTGTTCCATGGTACTTTCGTAGCATTTAAAATACAGAATTCTCTTTACTTTTATTCAGTTTTCATTTATTAAAATTCATTCATTAAATATAAGTTTTCAGATGGAGCAAAATGAGAATTTTCCTTTAAAAAGTAAAAACTCCATCATGAGAATTGCTGAATGCAGAATTTCTGGGTTTTTTTAACAGCTTCTGAAAACCGGGTTTTTAAATACTAAACAAAAAACCTTTGCACAGAGATGTTAAATTAAAAAAAAAAAAAAAGAGCCAGCTGTGAAACTAGAGGGGAAAGAAAGGCCAAAGCACCCTCAGCATGTGGAATATTTGTGGTCATTAGATACCCTGGGGCTTGGGGATTGTTGAAATTCCAATCTCTGGAGTTGACCCAGAAAGTGACAAGCCCCGAGTGTCCCAGCAGTGCTGCCCTGGTGCTGCAGAGAGCAGGGACATCTCCAACCTCCTGCCTAGGTGTGCTCCCAGTTTGTGCTCCCTGCTGCACAACTGGGACTTGGGATTGGAGCGTTTTCAATTTGTCAGCTTTAGAGCAGCAAAACTGAAACGTTTGCATGGCTGGAAGCTCACAGCCTGGAAACAGGGGTGGTGGAGTGGAAATGTTGCTTGTGATTAAGCTGCTTTTATGTTTGTTTGTATTTTGGTGGTTTCAGGCTAGTTTTCATTAATAGAGGTGGGATTTTTGGGAAATATGTCTGAAATTTGTCTGAAGTCTGGACCATGGATGTTTCAGGAAAATGTATTTGTGGCTTGCTGATTTAGTGGATAAACACCTCTCCTCTGTCCACTGTTTTATTGGAAGATTTCTGATTCGTTCTTTAACATCAGTTACTGGTCTGACTTCTGTCACTGAGATATTTAAAAAAGCCTGAAAATAAAATTAGGTCACTGACAAACCAAGTGTGATGAACATTTTTATAATAATGAGTTTTGCCCTTTGAGTGAAGAATGCAGTTTTGCTCACGTTCCTGTGTAAATGCTGTCTCTTCAGAAGAATGTGCTCATGGCCCATCTTATTTTCTCTAATTCTATGATGAAATTGTAGGCAGTATACTATCATACTCATATGTTCCCTAATCTCTAGTTTATAGGCTCTTTAGCATTATCAAAAAGGCTTAAATGCTAGCTACCTATAGGAGCTCTGTTCTCCATCCTGGAGGACAGATTTTTCATTGCTGGTTGGTCTTTACTGTGTTTCAGGTGGGGAAGCAAGTTTAATATTTGTATTGCTTTTCTTTTTCCTTTGTACTTCTAGTATTTTTCCTTTCCTTTTTTTTATTTCTTAGATATGTTTTTGTGGGGTTTTTTTAATGTTTTCTTTAGTTTTGTTTTTTTTAGGGGGCAGTGTTTTGGTTTTTTTTCCTTTTAAAGTTTTTTGTTTGTTTTTCTTTTTTTTCAAGATAGCAAGTCCTTAGTGCCTTTTTTTATCCTTGTTGTGTAAGCTGCATTTGAGACATCCTGGCAAGAAATCGGTGACATACTCTGTGGTGTTAGTAATGAGTGTAGCATTGATTCCTTAGGGTACATCAGTGTCAGGTTTGCACTGCTCAATTTGGAATTTTTAGCATGTAATTCAGAAATTTTGTTAGGAAACATTGCTAATATGGTGAACTGAATAGCTTTAACTTGTTCTGAGCAGGGACTAGGCAGGGGGTGGGTTTTTGGGGCAAAGGGTTGTGTGTGTGGTGATGTATTTTAGAGGGGGCGGTATGAATTCTCTGATTTCTGAAGTTGTCTTTTATGTTTCAGAAGAACATCTTGGGCCTCCAGTTTTGCTCTAAGAGCTGTCCTGCCATGAACTCTAATTTTAGTCTTACATGGTGCTAGCTCTCAAGTCAGGATTCACTAAATAAGGTTATTCTAGCAAGGGAGAAGAATGCTTTTCACAACAAAATGCCAGTTTAAAAAATTTGTGTTAATTTTATAATAGTCATGACACAGCAGTTGAATTAATAGAAATGTCTTGTCACTTAAAATTCCTTGCTGCATATAATCTTGATCCCTCACCCCCGGTGTATTTGAAACTCTACTAAAAGGATCTAGATATCCAAGAAGAGCTTAGGCCAGAGCCAGGATGCTGACTGATTATCTGTCTCTTTTCTGATTTCTCACCAGCCTTCCCTCAGAGAGCAAACTGGTTGGTTCTTGTTCATTTTTATCACTCACTGTGATGTAATTTTATTTTTCTGGTTAAGCTACAAACTGATGCAGGGAAATTTGCACTTATCCTGAAAGAGTTACAGGATATTTTGTGTTAATCTTTCAAAAGAGAATCTTCATTGGTGTATACTGTGCATGAATAAATAAGATCTCTTACTGTTACCTTCAGAAAGACTTAGATCAGCTTGAACTAATTAAAAGTACTGGGTTTTACTTGCAGTAAATTTCACCTCTGTCTTTTCTATGCTTATTTACAGTAAATTAAACAGTTGAGATTGAATTCCACTATTTTTTCCCCTTATGCACTTTAGCTTCTATTTTCTATTAAAATAATAACTTCTGAAATGGCTTTAAACGTCACAAAGAAAATTGTTCCTCAATAATTGTTTCATATGACAATAACTGTTTTTGATGGTGTAGGGCAGACTCAAGTTCTTGTCTCTGGAGACAAGTGAATGGTGGTTTATAACTGGTGGGTTAAGCTAAAGATGTGATGGGTATCCTGTGTGTGTCAGGAAAACAGTGGTTGACACTGCAGGTGTTAAGAGCTCCTCAGGGAGAAGCATGCTTGTCTTAGTAAATGTGACTGATGCCTTTAGTGTAATTACGGGGTCTTTTTTAATATATAATGTACAATATTTGGAAAATGAACTTTATGCAGTGTGTTTTTCATAACATACAAAATGCTATACCATACATTTTTTTTTTTATTTTAAATAAAACCTTTTTTCCCCCCTCTTGCCACAGGATAATGAGAAAAGGACCCCTTTACATGCTGCTGCCTATCTTGGAGATGCAGAAATTATTGAACTACTTATTTTATCTGGTATGTTCTGTTCCTGTTAATGGAAAACAAATAACTCTATGCACATCCAAAGAAGTATTTATGTACATCTTAGTCTGTGTAGCTTTTATTGAGATACTTAATGTACTAGGAATTAAAGATGCTTGTAATGAAATTTTAGTTTCCAGACTTATTAGTGTTACAATACTGTGTAGTTCTGTAATTCTGCTCTGAAATATTTATTTGTAGAAAACTTTCTCAGTAATAGCTATTTTTATTTGTAGCTTGATCAGCTTTCAATAGTTCAACACTAGTTTAAAGAAGTAATAGTGTATATGATACACGTAGGTGTTAGCAGCATTGTTTTCATTCTGAAATGCCCTTCAGTAAAGCAAATACATTTGAACATAAAGATGCCATCCAGAGTTGGTTGTATTATTTTAAATATCTTTGCCTGTTGGCTTAAATGCACAGAATATAATTGGAACCAGTTGAAAATGTTAAAATCTCGTCTTTTTTTTTTTCCTATTTATTTGTACTGAGGAAAATTCCAGGTTCTGTAAAACAGTATACTTCGGGTTAGTTTAGGTTTTTTAGAAGGGTAGAAAACCAAGAAACTGAAACAAAAACCTGAAGAACATCATGACTGAATTGACTGTCTTTGATCTTTGAGAGACCTACCCATTGACTAGCTTGAGGCTGAATTCATAATACAGAGCTCAAGCTTACATAGAAAGATGAAAACTTGTAGCAGTCACACAGAACTGCTTTAATCTTCAGTCTACTTAATTGCAGGCCTTACCTGTGCAAAGCTGGCTACTTCCACCAACACCCCCCCATCAGCCCTTTCTAACAAATTCTGCTTGGACGAAATGCCACTTTTGGGATAATAGGAATCTCTTCCAGACCTTCAGCTGAATTTGCTAGGCATAATTTAATTTGTTATAATTTTACTATGATGTAATATTTTAATTATATATATTATTTGTGCTCTCTTTATATAAGTATACATACATATCATAAATATACATGATGTGATATTAATTACTATATCTATTGTATGGACATACAATATAGTGGCATTTTGTCCAGAAAAATTAATTTTTGAAAAGGTGCAGGGTTGGAAAATCTAAAAAGGTGCTGGTTTTCCCTGTCAAGAAGAAAGGTAATTTCTGATGCCTCTTGAAAATATTTAGTGACCCCTAATAATGTTAAAACTTTGCAAAGTTGTAGTCAGCTACTTCTGAGAGGGAATCTTGTGTCTGATTCAGATAAACACAGTCCATTTACCAGAACCATCATAGAACAGAATACCCCTTTCTTGGGCAAAGGGCTTATGGAAGGAGGGGAATTCTGGCTCAGATGGGAATGAAACAAGATCCTAACTGGGGGGAAGTAGTAGGAGAAGAAATATTAGTCCTGCTATTTGGGCACATAGCCTAGGGTTAAGCATAAGGAAAAGTGGAGAGCAAAGAAGAGGAGGTAAGAATTAGGGCTGTACCAACAGTCCAAAGCTGAGCAGTTGCATGGAGGAGAGGTTGTGGGTGCTGCAGTGTCTGCAGCTTTTTCAGGGAGGATGCCGGGCATTGATATGTCCCAGATAACAGAGAGGCTGCTCTGGGAGTGAGCCGGCCTGGTGCAGTCAGGGGTGCACAGGTAGGTGTGAGTTGTTAACACGTTTGTGAGTGAAGAGGGGCATTAATTGAAGGGTGAAAGTGATGTCTGAATGAATGTTCAGGCTGTTTGGTTTGCAAGGCTCTGCTGTATTTGGGCACAAATCTGTATATTACTTGCCTGCAAGCAGTAGTTTTAGGCAAGCCTCTTAAATCTTTAAAAAGTATTCACCAATTTAGTCTTCCTCATTCCTGAATGCTGGGTTTGAAATCTTTATGGCTGGTGAAGTATGAACACACAGCTGCATCAGAAGTGCTGAGCCAGCTACTTCTCAGGGAAATCAGGTCTAGGTGTCTCAAAATGCACAACCCGTGATTTGTCTTGTAGCTCTCTTAATTGAAAGGTGGTGAATGGAGGTTAAGTGTATTTATCCTCTCCATTTCATAAAGATAAGGAAAATTCGTCTCTTGTATTTCAGTTGGAAATCAAATCTCTCCTTTGAGACAGATGTATAATGTTACATTTTGTCATAATAGATGAGCATTAGGGAGCAAATAAAGAACATCTGTTACCACAGCAAGGCTTGAAAACTGTTTGTTGTGTTGCAAGGCTTCTTTTTTAAAATTGAGGAAAGTGGTTTATTGAATAAATAGCATTTCTGTGCAGCTATCTCCTATGTGCAGTAAATTTGCACGTAAATTTGGACATGTGACATTAACTGATCTATTGTAACATACCTGCACAAGAGATTGAATTAAGTGTAGACTACTTTCATCCTAACATTTCTCACTTTGTGTCAGCTTGTCTTTTCAGCTTGTAATGTCCTCTAACATAGCTTTGCTGGAATGTTACTAGGAACCACTTTACAGTTTTCCTGCTGTGCAAACTATTCTACACGGACTGTTTGCTTAGATGTTTTTTTTTCTTTCTTCAAACTGGACCTCAAAATTACTGAAGTCAGTATTAATATTTCCACTGTTTGGTGGCTCTTACTTGATTCTTTCTCATTATTCTCTATTCTTAAAGTGTTATTACAGACTGGTTACACATAGTTTTTTTTAAATTTGGTTGGAATGTCTTTTTCGTCCTGCTCCAGGGGATCCACACTGCTTTCAAATATGTATTGTGGATCACATATTGCAGTCACACTGTCTTTATCTTACTTTGCTACAGGCCTAAGTAACCCATTTGCACCTCCTATATCCTGAAGACATAACTGATTAATCCTTTTCTCAGATTTTTTTGGAGTAAGTTTTCAATCTCAAGAGCATTCTTACTTAGTTGTTGAATTCTTGAGATATTTTTCAACTAAATCTTAAGGTTGCTTTGTGACCTTTCCTATTGTCTTTCAAGTGGACAAGGGATTTGGAGATGATGGTTTGGATACAGGCTCCAAACATTAAAAAAACCTGCTTTACTGACTCAACTGGACATTAACTTGCCTTTTGGTTTTTATTTTGAAACACTGATCATTAATAAACCTGTCCCCTGAGGATGTGAATGTCTTAGCAACAGTTTTTTCATACCACTGTGGTCTGTGGAAGTCTAAATTTTCAAATGATCTCTCACTTTTGGATTGTATCTTGATAAGCAATTAACATTCTTAGATAGATTTGTTGTGTAGGGAGGTGACCTGTAAATAAAGAGGAGGCATGAAGATTATTTATAGCATCAAGAAGAATAGGGCAGAATTTTATATTTCAGTCACTTAAAAATCATAATTTTTAAGAAACATTTTTCTTTTTGTGTTGCTCTGGGAAGAGTAGTAAGACTTATCACAGTTGCATTTTTATGACCTTTGTACAGCTCTGCACCCTGGTGCACAAATACATCTGTCTACTTTGCATAATTACACTGCCTTTAAGAGTGTAAATGATGGCAAACTACTGAAAAGTAGAAAAGTATAATAGTTAAGTCTTAATTAACCAAATGTCCAGCTTTTTATTTTTTTCCAAGAAGTCCTGATTAAAAGAATCAAACCCTTCTTTACGTCCTGCATATGAACTCTTCTGGAGAGGCTTCTTGCTTTATAAAAAAATTATTCTTTCCAGCTGTCCTATGATTTTTAATACCATCAGAGTCTACTGTGCTAGGAAGTGTCATGTGAAAAGCAGAGCAAATTAGTGTGAACACAGAATGTATTCTTTTGATTGCTAGATTTTTCTATTTATTTTCTAAGAACACTGTGGAGATGATTATTGCTTTCACTGAAATCAATGTGATTCACAAAAATCAACATTTGAATTGCCTGTTGTTTTCTTCTGAATAGATTTTATTTCTATATTGCATTGATACTTAAATACTAACACAACACATTGCTGTTTGCTTAACCCAACATTTTCCCTGCATGAAGCTCAGTGTTACATGAGTGTGATCAACCTCAATCTCATTAAGGTTTGGCAGCCTACAAGTTTTTGTTTCCTCTGGGTCAGCTGGAATGTGTAAGAGCCGTGCTGATGATGCTGGAAAGCTGCCACTGCAGTAATAACAGATTTTGGAAGGTAGTAAAGACCCTTCAGCGTTACACTACTCTCTACCTGAGTTTCTTTCATCTCATTATGAATCTCTGTGAGTATTAGAAATCCATGCCACGACAGTCGCACAGCTCAGCTGTTGAAAGGCTCTTGCTGCCTCAGTCCCAGCCGAATGAAGCTCCCTTTGTTGGGATTGCAGATGTACCCACACGCTGAGGGCGTTCGTTTCACAGGGGTGCCTTTGACGCTGACTGTATCTTTCAGCTTCCTCTTCTTTTGACAGCGATGTTGGCTGATGTTTTACTTTTCCAAGCTGGCCTAACTTCCCCCTGGCAGCAGTAAAAGTCAGTTGCTGTGAAGAAAGTAGCTCTGATGTTCTTTGAGAGAAAAAGTTAAGCTGACTCAGGAAAAGATAGAACTGTGCAGTAGCTTGAGTCAGAGAACTTCATGTTAGTCCCTGAAGCTCAAGGGGGGTGGTGGCTGGGATGCGGCAAGAACTGAAATTCTGAAAGGAAATTGGCTTATACTGACCAATCAGTAAAGTCCTGGAAGGATGGCTTCGACTTGATTGTGGTTTTCCTCCCTTTTCTGGCCAGTGTGTCTCCATGTGTACTTGTTTTGTGGGGCTGCTTTGGGGTTTGGGAGGGGTTTTGTTTGTTTGTTTCTTAAGGAACAAAAGTAAAAACTGTTCCTGAAGTCTTATTCTGTCTGGACAAAAAGTCCAGGCCTGTTCCTCTTGGATTTTTTCACTGTTCTATACATCTTCTGCTATGCATTTAGCTTTTAAATAGCAAGAGGCTTTTTCTCTATACGGTCTTGTTCATTATTTTTGCAACAATGATTTTCCAAGTATCCAAGTTTTCAACAGGAAATTGCACTCAATTTCTATTATCTATTATTCCAATTCATATCTCAAATCTTCTTATATTTTAAAAACTTCTGTGCTTCTTCCTGCATATTTTTCTATCTAAGGAAAAGTTTTCATCTCTATCTGTTTATTCCTCAGTATAGTCTGAGAATTTCTGCTTGCCAGTTTAAGGGCTTCTAAGGTCATTGTCTCTAGTTAAAAAGTGGATCGTTCAAAAGGAAGAACTGCTTAACCTATTACTAGTTGTTAGGAAAATAATTAAGGAGAATCTAATTACAGTAGGACTAGTGGTTACTCTCAGTGATTTATACCTGAGGTCTTCCTAATTTCTCCAAAGATAATGTTACAATTATTTCAGTGTACTAGTTTTTAAAGCAAGGTTTGTTACTTTCTTAAATGCACTCTATAAAGATCTTATCTTTTACTCCGGAATAGACATTTCAGAGCTTCAAATACTGAACTAGGGTGTTTGCATTGCATAATTGAATGAAAACACTTTTGCTTTCTTTGCTTATGTTATGATATTACTCAGTCACAAGCACATCTTGTACAATAACAAAGGAAAATACCATCCTTGAGAGTCTAAAAATACAGACTGTAAACAGAACAGTGGAAGGTAATTCAGTACTTAAGTTAGTTCTGTGAACAAAGATTAAAATGTCTTGTCAGTTCTGTTGTGTTTCTTAATCTATTTCCAACTAGTGACGCATAAGTAATTCAGCCACTGCATTCATTAGTCTTTTGAGGACATTTCCAAATAGGAAGAGCTCTGGTGCAGAGGAGTTGTGGATGAGTTTCACAGCAAGAGTTTTTGTGAGAGAACACAGAGGTGGTGTGAGACAGGGCAGTGTAACAGTTGTGTGGCAGTTTATGGCCAAAGGAAGATAAGTGTGGTTGTTCCGTGCAGCATTTCCTGCCCAGTCATTTTTTGTCTAAGAGATGGTTCAGATGCTAGCTCCTACTGTAATGTAAGGATATGGACACCAAGAAGTATGTCTAGGAATTTACATGTGTAATTGCCACACATGGACTGGTAGACTTAAACCCTCCAGGATCATTCTGTAAATCAGTGCTTGTGTTCAATCAAAAATGTGTCTCTTGAAACATAAATTTGCTGGAAGTAAACATCACAGGGCTTTTCAGTAGCTTCTGTACTTTATTTATTAAATAAAACATGTCTTTCTAATTGTCTGTCTTGCAAGTACAACTTGGCAAGATGAGATGTAAGATTCAGGGACAAGGGAAGAAAATTATGTAATACTTCTCTCTCATTCCCTCCCCTTATCCCACTTTTTGCGGAGCAAAAGTCCTGCTTTGATATTTGTCTAGGTGTGTAAACTTACTGGCCTGCACTAGCAAAATTAATGATTAAAGGGGTGACCTTTTTTAATGTTTTGGCTTAGTGCACTGACATGGAAGAATAATTTACTTCATTTGGAAGGCGCTGTTTTTGGGGAGGGTCATTTGCACGATTGGTTCTTGAATTCAACTTGAATATCTGTGGTCCCAGCACTGTGATTGCTCTCTTTGACCAGCACCCTAATCCTTTTCCTGCAAACTCTGTGGCATTAAAAGAATTGAAATATAAGAAATTTTACAGTAAACAAATGGGAAGTTTTAATAACTGTGTTAAGACCTGGCCTTTGAAGCCTGGAAGATCCAAGGGACAGAGGCAGGGAGGGGGGAGAAGAGCAGCTTGTTAGGGTTGTTTTTTGGGGTTTTTGTGGAGTTTTGGGGTTTGGTTTTTTTGGGGTTTTTTTTTGTTTTGTTTTGTTTTGTTTTTGTTTTTTTTTTTTTTTTTTTGGTTGGTTGGGGGTTTTGGGGTTTTTTTTGTTTTGGTTTTTTTTGGTTGGTTGGTTTTGCACACAGGGAATTAAGACACACTGTAGTGTGCTTTGAAAGAGCAAACTGCTCATAGCTGGCATTTGAAATGTGAGAAATGCCCTGGTTAACATGTCAGCAGGTTGAGCTTTACAGGGATAATATTGCATTGGCAGTGCTGTGCAGTAAGTTATACACATACATGTGTTCAGACTGTCTTTAAGCCAGCTGTGAAGCAATATCTTAAAGCAAAAGTGATTCAGTAGAGGAGTAATATATTTTTATAACATATATTTGCAGTGGTTTGGAGTAGAGCTTTACCTCAGATGATCAAGGCTGTAAACTCCCTCACTGTTTCGTGGTAGGACTGTGAGAGGTTTGAGGGAGTGAGCCCGTGAAGGGTCAGGGCAGAACAGTGACATCTTCCCCAAATCATGTGCTAGGCAGTAAAGAATAGCCTAGAGGAGGATTACAGGGCTGTTTGGAGAGGCTCCTTTATGAAATTTAAATGATTCTCAGCACCATGGCTTCTTGGAGAAATTAGAGGGCTAAGTATCACGCTATTAATTTTAAAATGTTATTTTGTTTAATGTATCTAAAGCTGTAGGTCTCCCAATCCCCACATTAATAATGCATATGTGTTTTTTGGTAGTACATTTGTTCTGATTACAGTTTAAAAACTTTCTTTCAATATAACAATTTTGCAGCTTCTCTAAGAGTATTTCTTGTGGAAGGAGAGAAAAAAGCTTGGTGGTTCTTTTTTAAGCAAGTCCATCAGAGATTCAGATTTGTTAGGAAAAGTCAACTTCAGCTGTGTCAGAGAATGTACCATTTTTTTGTGTATTTGAAAAGTTAGCGTTTTTTAGTATGTGGATTTTATACTGTTTTAATGTGCTAAACCTGGGCATCCTTGTTTCTTTGGGTGTGTCTTGGTTTGAAAAGACAAAGGTGTCTGCTAAGGAAGGCAGGAGCCTCCCTTGGAATGGAAAATTTAAATCCCCTCCTTCCAAATTATTATAAATTTGAAATTAAGGGACTCTCAGGCAAATATATAGGGATAGGAATAACAGTTCTTTACTAGTATGTAAAAAACCAGAACAAGGAAAAAAAGACAAACTGCAACTTAAAAGGGAAATTAAAATAAAATGCATTCGTACAAAAACACTGACAGAGTCAGGATATAACCTGACAGCTGTTGGTCAGGGTGCTGGGAGCAGGCAGATTAAATGGTGGCTGCAGCCCTCCTGGAGGGACAGATGTGCTTCTGTTGGAGCAGTGATCCTGCAGAAGGGTGCAGTCCTCCTCCAAAGATCCAGTGGTGGTGTAGAAGGGCCTGCTCTTCCCCCTGGGAATCCAGTGGAAAAAAGGCTGCCCTGGTGCTCCAAACCTCCCATTTCTGCCTAGGTAGGAATGCTTGGCTCTTTCCCCTGGATGGAGCATCTCACAGTGGGATGATGTAATTTTATCAGTCATGCAGTGAGACTCAGTGGTCCATTAACAGAAGAGATCTTCCTGGACAGAGGATGGGTGGTGGAAGAGATAAAGGAAAACTGTCCCCCCTGGTTGGGGGCCCATTAATAGAGGGTATTTGCCCTGGAGTTACGAGGGATGGGTCATGGAGGAGATAAAGAACACTGCTCCACCTGGTTTTAACCGAAGGTCATAGAATACAAACTTCTGGTTACATTCCACATAGCAACCCAAGACATGTTGGAAGACTACTTATGGAATGGAGGGCAGGTATTTCCTATGTTGATTTTTGTTCTTTTAAGAAGACCATGTTTCAGATATTGCTTCAGATTTCCTTAGACATTTCTCTGGCTAATGCTAATTCTCTTTCTTACTTTCACATGTTCTTTTCTTTTAGTTTGAGCAAGTGCAATGAACTTATCACTATGAAAACCTTTTGTACAGTATCTTTTTGTATATATTCTCTCTTCTGGTGTAGTTTTTAGGCTGTGTGTTAGAACTACTAGATATGTCAGTAAAATCTGAACACTTAAACACTGCTTGGACTCCAAGCACATTTTCACTTATAGAGATAAAGCTTAGGAAACTGCTGCTTTTTTGTAGTGGAAATGTGCATTTCTTCTCTTCTGGTGGGCGCATTGCTTTTCCTGTCTTGGGCTTCATAACTTGGATGGATCTGACCCAACCCCAAGTCTTGCCAAACGCATTTTCTTCAGGAAAATCAGGAGGCTAATTAATGACTTAATAACTCACTCAAATTTTTTCAAATGCCTTAAGACATTTTCATCTTAATGTTAGAGATTGAAATCGGACTATGAAAGTCTTTAGTCCTTGGTTGCTAACTGGATGTGAGGTCAGGTGGAACTTAGAGTACCATTTTGGCTCTTTTTTTAATCTCATATGCTAAAAACAAGATGTGTCCAACAATTACCTGGAATATAATCAAGAATTACAGATACTTTTGAAATCTATTTATTTCATTCTCACTTACCAATCATTACTTCGTTATATTTGTGATGTCATCCATCACAATGGGATGTCTTTTGGGAAGGATTGCAAAAAATCTTCAGGCATTTCTAGTGACTTTGAGAATACTCAGATTCTTTGCCTGAGTTCTATGCAAGACTTGATACAGTACAGTCTGCTATGGCACATGATGTATTGCACTGGGTCCTTAGAACCAGTACAAAACCAGGTACTTGTGGTATCTCCTAAACTTTTTTTCAACTGTGGAGGTCTTCTTCAAATGGCATTGGACTTTCTTCCCTATTTCCTGGTCTTATTTTTCAAAGACTTTTGCACTTAGGAAAATAGGACAATATGCTATTTTGAAATTTAGATAAGTAAAGATGGAGATTCCTGGAATTGTAGCCAGCAGTTAGATCTCAGTCTCTGTCCAGTGTGTGGAAGATCTAGGATCAAACTGGAAGTTTGGATCCTGCATCAGTCTCTGTGTTCTATGCTTATGACTATAAGCTTATGATTAGTATGACTGCTTATGACTGCTTGTGATTAGTAACTCAAGAGTATTGACTTCAGATATTTGGGTTGCTTAGAATATACAACCCTGATTTTGTACACACTGCTATGTGTCTTAATCACATGGGCTGGGAGAAACTTCTTTGCTGGTGCAGATCTTGGATCAAAATACCCTCTCGGTCAGTTGAATATCCTGACTTGACCAACAACCTTTTTGGCATCTTGTCTTACTGGCCTTCCATCCTTTTCTGTTCTTTGCATAGAAAAAACTGCAGTTGGTTCTGACATATCAGTATTATTTTAGCTTGAGACGTTAATCAGCTCTGGTCATGTAGCTTTAATGTTACTGTGTGATTCTTTCCAACAGTATTTCCAGACTTTTTTTTTCAAAAATATAAGATTTTGTCTAAGCTATCCCTGTAAAATCTCAGAAGTTTCAAAATAAAGATGGGTAAGTTTACAGTCAGGGTATAAATATGCTACAAGGATACGTGCGTGTATCAGTAAGAAATTAAATTATTAACCCTTAATCATTAGGTTTTCTTGTTTGTTGGAGGTCACTGTAGGTTAAGATGTAGTTCAGCTGCTTCCTTCTGGAGAAAAGTTCCCAAACCCTTCTTTCCTTTTATTATTAAGAAAAAAATTAAAATCCAAACCCAGGCTTATGTTCCTAAGACATGTTTGTGCAGCTTTATTTCCTGGGGAGAGGGACAGCTGTTCCTTGAGCATGCTTTCAGAAATAGAGGTGTGGTTGTTTGTCCCTCTCATGAAGGGAGGACCAGGTGGGCTAGATGACCTGCTGAAGTAGTGAAGATTAATTCCCAGAGTAAGTCCCAGTAGAAGAATTGTCCTCATTCTATGTACCTATCCATCAGACACAGCATCCACAAGGAAATTGCAGGCGTGGGGAGTAAATGCAGCCTCTCTTTATATTTTCATGAAAAATTTCAGCTAGAATGGGGAACTATGAGATTTTTGTTGCTATGTGAAAGCAAGGAGTTTGTCGTTCTTACACAGCAGCCTTTATGTGGCTTAGGAAGGGCAAAAGATTATAGAGGATGACCTGGTGTAAAAATATGAGTATATTTTGATGTGGGAGAGTATTATTGGTACAGTGTTAAAAGAATTTCCTCAAAGGGTTGACTTCAGCTGGAGACAAGATTCCTTTTCATTTTTTGCATGAAAAATGCAAAGAAATGCCTAGAATAAGTAAATTCATTTTACTAGAATAAGTAAATAGTTCTATCTCTGTTCTTGAAAATATATCAGTCATTCAGTAAATATCTTAAATTTCTCTTGTTTTTATTTTTTTGTTACAGGAGCTAGAGTTAATGCCAAAGACAGCAAATGGTTGACTCCTTTACACAGAGCTGTAGCATCTTGTAGTGAGGTATGTTGCTCTTTTTGACTACTTTGTGCTAAAATAA
>VWZN01006190.1:93440-105388 GCA_013396955.1 Regulus satrapa
AAGGAGGAAAAGGACAACTTGGAATTCTCACCTTTGCTCTCTGTGACTTCCCTATCAGAGGATTCTGCATGCAGTGTTCTCAAGTCCAGTTTACTTCTCCTAAGGTAGCCAGAGTGGTTCAGCATGAAGGAAACACAGATGAATTAAGATTTAGAGCAACTTCTACAGCATGGTCTTTGCATTACTTTTTTTTTTTTTACATGCTTATGTGTTCAGACATTGAAGAAATAAATGGTTCTATTAAAGGCCTGCCAGTGTACTTTTTTAAAAAAAATATTAATTAATAGTATTGAATATCACTTTAATATTTTTATGTGGAATGTAGACTGTTTCTTGAAGTCTACCAGTTATACATTTGTGAAAATATCATAATGCAAGAAATTACTTGGTTATTGTTTCTCTGTGGTAGTTTTCCTAATAAAAAATTTAAATGCCTGTAGAAGATCAAAACAAACAGAGAATGCTGAGCTTGTCATGTGGAAGAATTTATGCAAAACTATCTCCTTTGAGATCCTGAATCAAATTGATGCTCATTTCAGTACGTTTCAACTAAAGGTTTTTTATTAGTAGATTTTTGTTTGGGAAGATAGAATTGAATATTTTAGTTTTGACAAGCATTGAACTTCAAGTGTTTGATCTGTGAGCTATCTAAACAAGCCTTGTTTCAGTTTTTGCTTTTGAATTCCCTGGATAAATTGCAGTATTTTGTCACTAGCATTAATAGCAAAGTTATGTAGAGATCATGTTATTCAAAAAAACAGTGTTTGAAAATGAATCTTCAAGGGCGCCTTATTCCCAAATGCTATTTTTTCTTGAGATATTTTTAGGCTGCTCCTTTGGGAGCTGACCAAAGCACCAAATGCTGCATTCTTCAGAGCTGAGGAACAATAAAAGCTCTCCACATCAGTAACGCTTGCAGAGGCAGAGGAGTGGTGCCAACAAACTGGGTTTAAATGATAACTTCAAGAAATGCAACCGTGGTCCTAGTTTTTGTTTAAAAAAGTTTATGGAAGATTTTAAACATGTCATATTAATCAAAGGCAAGCAAGACAAGTAAACCAGTCAGTCGCTTGATAGACACTTGTCAGAATTCTCTATTTATAAACACAGTGAGTCATGGGAACCCATATGCAGGGTTGATACGTGTAGGCACTGTTTTCTAGCTGACAGACCTATACAGGGTTGGGGCACTGAATAAAAAGCTGTAATGAAGAGTCTGGATAATGATTTCAGTAAAACACCTGGACTCTTCAAGTAAGGACAGCTGCAATTAAACGTGGACATTGAAACTTAAAAAATAGCTGGAGTTACTGATTTAGCTGTCAGCTACACAAGTTCAGGCAGCTTCATGTCAAGAGAGTCACATTTTTATTTGTGTGTGCCTGCTGTATGTTGCAAATTTAAAAAAAAAAAGAAACCCCAAGTGTAGATTCAGTCATGAAATTCATTAATGCAAATACACATAAAAATGAGATTCATTATTTTTATACTAATATTGTGGTGCTTCTTTCTGCAAAAGAGGTAATAGCTGTTCTGAAATTCCCCTATTCTGATATGGAATTTCTTAATATTTGTGTTAAAAAAAGACAAGGCTTGAAATATAATTAGTTTTTTAAACTACTAAATCTGCTTCAGTTTCTCAGAGACCTGTTCAATTTTCTCAGTGAATTACAAGCCCGTGATGCAGTATTTTCACTTTTGTGTTTGTTCCTATCTTCCTTTTTATTGATAATACGAGAAATTTCAACATTTTAAATATGATTTATTCTAATAGAACTAGGATCAATAGTGACTTAGCATTCTGTCCATAGACCTTGCTATCCTACCACAGAGTAATTCAGGATCTCTAGTAACAACTTCTGGTAAGATGTTTTAAGTTCAAAGTGGTAATCAATTATTTGTGTGCTCAGTGACTGCGTTGGCAGTCACCAGAAGCAATTAGTGAATCGTGGGAAGGTCACACAGCTGATGCAAAATGCAATATTAATCATCGTGTTGATACTGCCAACACGTTTATTTTTTTATGCATTCCAATTGTGCACGCATATTTTAATGGGATTTGTTTATCTTGCTTTAACAGCTACAGTCTGATTTGTCAAATTTTCACCGCTTGTACTTCTAACAAAAGGAAATGAATAATCATTTTGAGAGATGGAATTCAGTGCAATATTTTAAAATGGTTTTCAGGAGTTTTGCAACAGCGTATGTTGAAATTTTTTGTGACGGTTCACTGTTTTCTTTTTGGTTCTCTAAATGTACATTTAATAATCTTGGGTTTGCCATTTGGAGACTTGTACAGTTGAAAAAATTTGCTTGGCAGATTGATGGAAATTCATTATAAGTTCATAGTACTTTGCTAATCCTTAGCTAAGGAGTCCACTAATGGAAGAAATTCCAGGATGGTTTATTAAACTTCAGAGATCAGTGGTGATGACAAAAAACATTTCCCTGTGGCTTAAGGAACTGGATAAAAGACCTGAAAATAGTTGATTTGGTTAAATTATTCATGTCCTTAAGAACATTCCCAAGTTTGGATTTATGATAAAGTATAAATCCCAAAGTGTCCCAAAGATTATGTTTGCAAATGAACAAATTGTAAAGAGTTGTTTTCCACTATACTGTCCTTAAATCCAAGGCCGTCATTTCTAATCTTTACTAAGCGGTTTGGTTTTTTTGTCAATGCTTTCAGGATGCTGTTCAGGTGTTGTTAAAGCATTCTGCAGATGTCAATGCTCGTGATAAAAACTGGCAGACACCCCTACACATAGCAGCTGCAAACAAGGCTGTGAAGTGTGCTGAAGCTTTGGTGCCTCTCCTAAGCAATGTAAATGTGTCTGATCGAGCAGGCAGAACTGCATTGCATCATGCAGCGTTCAGTGGACACGTTGAGGTAAAAGTTAATTTTCTTGTCTTCCACTCGTCGTTCTGTCCCTCACATTTCTGATGTGTCATTTTTGGGTTTAAAAACATTACCCCATCTCCCCCATTATCTCAAAAATCCTTAACCCCTGTTTGGTATTTGAATTTGTTTTCCGTATGCGTCTCTGTGCAGAAAAGTTGTGGAAAATAAATGTCACATCATTTAATTGAGAGTTTCTTACAGTGTTCACTTTTCTTATGACAGAAGCAAATTTCTCGAGTAAGTGGAGTTAAATTAGTAACAGGTAAATTTAAAATGGAAAAGCCAGCATATTTTTCTGTTTGCTAAATAGTGAACATAGGGAATATGTTGTCACTGAAATTTGGAGGACATATATGTAATAAGCTGTGACTCATTAGTTCCTTAGTAATAACCTGAAGATTTAAAAAAATTCATGGCTTTGCAATATTTATGGAGAAGGGTTTTTGTTGACATCAAGTTTTGCGTTCCTTAATTTTTTGAAACTTATGGAATATTCAAAACCCAACATATTTAAATTCTCTGAAAATACATAAATTTTGTTTTCTTCCATGGTTTTCTCTGTTGAAGCAAAGTTTTTTCCATGATGAATAGAAGATTTCTGTTCTTTTTTTTATCTCAGATGGTCAGCTTATTGTTGTCTAGAGGAGCCAATATTAATGCATTTGACAAGAAAGACCGACGAGCTATACATTGGGCAGCATATATGGGTATGTACATATTTCAGTTGATTAATGCCACAGTAATAAAAAAAACTCATCTCATTTTTAGTGGTGTGACATATTTCTAGGAAAAATATTTGCATTGTAACTGTTGAGGTTATCTGTGTCTGCCAAAAAACCATTAGTAGTATAGTTCAAATTGCCTTGTAAATGTGTATTTTGTGGTAAGGAAAATGAATTTGTTGGAAAAATAAGGTAAGTAGTTTTGTTCTTTAAAAAGGAGAAACTATGTTCTTCAGTCAGCATGTCTAGACACAGGTGAAAAATTTTGTAGAAATGCTAAATAAAAAGTAAGCAGTTAATACAAGGAGCACCTGAAGGTTCATTGCAGCATCCTTGAGGATTGTATTTTCAAAGAATATTTCATCTCTGAAACCACAGATTCTTGCTTCCCCATTCTTATTCCAGGAGTGGATAATTATTGTTCTCATGGTCTTGATCACTGTCAGAGCTATGTTCTTCCTTGCCTTTTATCAGACTTGAAAAAAATGGAATGTGTCATTCAATTATGAAGTGATCATGACAGCAGAAATGCTCTTAATTTATTATTTGAAGCTGGGTGAGCTTGCACTTCAGGTATTAATACTGGTACTTAAAACCCCAGAAGTTAAAGAATGATCTTCATTATTGATGTAATGTTCTTTCAATGTTTTGCATTAGTGTTTGTAATGTACTTATATCTGCAAAGCAATGTCTGTGACAGTCTGTCCAGCCACCTTACTGAATGTGGTTATTTGCAAAATTTTGTTGGATGAAACTTCAGAGTTTGTACATGAAATTTCAGAGAACTTCCAAGTGTCAATGAGAGGCCAGAGACACGTTCTGTATTGTGCTCACCTAGATGAGAGAAAAGTCTTCTGTTTTGCAGATGAGCTATGTTTATTCCAATTTTAATCAGCACTGTTTTGTAGACTATTTAAAGGGAACTCTTAATCAACAGTGTTTGGGCAGGAAAAATGTCATTTAACTGATCCTGAACTACCTAAATTTCTTTGTAGACAATAGACAAGAAAAGTTTTTGCAAGTCTTCAATCAAAGGAAAAATAATTATGACATGCTCTATCACAATTTAGAGCCATTGTACATTGCTCCAATTGTTTGGAGAAAACCTTAAAACATTTCCACTGTGTAAAACTGACCATAAATTTTAAAAGTTAGGCTTTTCGTCACTCTACTATAAATAACTTTCTAGGGTTATATCCATTGTTTTGCTTCCTTCCTGCTTTTCACCCGGCTCCATTGCTGTCCAGCTGCAAAGCTGCGACTGAAATGGGCTTACAATCCTGTGTGCTGGTGTTGTTGCTCTCACTGGTGCACCGGGATGTCTCTGCAGCACTTCTCATGTCAAGTACCTTGCTCTTCTCTTTGAGAGTCTTCCACTGATTGCTGCTTGCCTTTCCAGTGCAGGTCAGGGGTGGTTTTTTTGGCTTTTTATCTTCTTTTTGAATTTTTTTTTTTCTGCTGCTGATCTGTTCACTGTTTCTATTCCTTTCACTGCTTTCTATATCTTCTGTAGTTCCGTCTTTCCTGTAGGGCTTGTTTTCATTTTTGTCCCCGTTGTATTTGGGTCAAAAGATGAGTATTGTGTTTGCATTTCTCTTTCCCTTCTTTCCTACTATACTGAGGTAATTAAGAAGTGAAATATTATTGCAGCACTTCACATTGCAGTGGTAAAATCGTACAATCTTGGTTGGTATAGCTAGGTGAAATGGTGTTTTACGTGCTGTTGGGTACACGGCATAGAAAGTGTCACAGAGTCTGAATGTTTATAAAAATAGCTTTGTCTCTACTCCTTTGGGTAGACGCTTCCTATTCAAACTTTTGCAAATTCTCTTAACTGCTTAAAAAGCAAAGACCCACACTCTTTGTGAAGCACCTAAACTGAAAGCTGGATTTGATGCTTCCTACTTAGATGTCTGACTGGATAAGTATAAACACAAGTATTCAGTGTGCCAGTCACCACTTCTTTAACTAAGGAAAAGCTGTCACTTGGAAGGTAAAATAGAGACACATGTGTGTCTGTATGGGTCTACAAAGGTAAAGCATCCAGTGGATTGTGGTCTGTTAAAGTCATTTGTATCTTTATTCTGCAGTCTTTGTCATGATTATTCACGGCTTTCAGTGATGAGTTGTTTGGCAGTTAAATTAACCATGGAGCAATTGGTTATCCCATTTTCATGGCTTCTTAGCAGGCAGTGTCACACATGCCTACAAGCAGAGGAGGAACATGTGAGCATGGAAGGAGAAAGCTCATTGCCCTTTGCAGCAGGGGTGGGTGTTGGTGTTGGGGTCCCTGGCCCAAAGCTAGCAGTGAGAGCTACTGCCCACCGGGCCCCCTGCCCACTCTTCTCTTTTCCACCTGGAACTTCCCCCATGACATGATTTCCTCAATATCCCAAACCCTACCCTTACCCTTACCCTCACTCTCCTTCCATTGTCTTAGGAGAGGAGTGGATGCTTTTAAAAGGCTGTGGTTCCTCAGACACCATCTGAGTCAGTCGTTGCAGACTTTACTGTATGATGTGGCTTATCATTTTAAATGCTTTTTGCATAAAGGGAGTTGCATTGGGGGGATATATTTTTATGTAAAAATAGAATATTTTCTTCTTTTCATGTTTGCATCAATTTTTCAAAGTTTCTGCCTAAGATTTGAAAATCTTAATGGGTGCATTTGGAATTGGGGTGAAGATTAACAGTCACATTGTCTCTCTCAAATTGTTAATGTAAACTTGTGGTAAATATTTAATAATCACAAAGTTACATTGCCTCTCTAGTTCTCAAGTCTTCAAAATCCCCCTTCTTTTTAAGCAGAAGAGAGGATTGTGTTTTGATTATACGATTTTATTTTTGCAGTGTAAATATTGGGTTTGGGTGGGGTTTGTGGAGATTATTATTTTATGTTGCTTTTAAAGTTCATGATAGGATTAGAAGACAAGAGCAATTCTTTGTTTTTCACATTAGATCCAAAGAAATAATGTCTTGATCATGTTAAAACAATTGTAGAATGATTAAGATTGCAAACTTGTTCTGGTTAATAAAATGATGCTTCATTTTATTTGTCTTTATTATTTAGGTCATATTGAAGTTGTGAAATTACTCGTGACCCATACAGCTGAAGTGACATGCAAAGACAAGAAATCATATACACCCTTACATGCTGCAGCATCTAGTGGGATGATTAGTATAGTCAAATACCTTCTGGACCTTGGAGTTGATGTAAGGAAAAATAAAATTAAATGGGAAATATTTTTAAATTTGTTTGAAATGCTCTTATTAGTACTGTAGCACATTGTTTAGGGACAGGTTAGGATATAGTGAAAGTATGTGAAGGGAGATCTCTGGAAATACTACTTTTTCTTTTATAAACCCTCATTTCTCCATTAAAAGAAAACCTCCTTAAGAGCCTTGCATATTTTGCACAATAATTTGAAAATAAATGTGTATTTAGTAGTACTTTTTGTTTATTTGATATTTCTTGCTCTTAATTCATTGGACTGGAAGTCAGGAAATAGGAATTCCGATCCTAGCTTCGCCACACAATAATTTTTGAAGTGCAGGAAATTAAAAGCTTTTGCCCCAGTTGGTAAAACATACATGGAACTGACTTTCCTACATGACATAAATTTTAATAATACTAAAAATTGTGAGAAACTTCAATACTGTAGTAAGTGAGTCAATATTAATATTGAAATGCAAAATAAATTAAAAGGTTCTTCAGTACCTGCCTCTATAAAATGTGTTAACAGCAAACTGTGAAACTGTGTAAGATATCTACATTGTGAATCACAGTTTTATTCTTGCAGGGCTGGAGATTGTGACTTAAGCTCTATATTGAGAAGTAGATCAGAATTCAGTGTCACGCTGTACAAGAAGAAATTCTGTTTCAATATGTGCACGTACACACACACAGAAAGGCTCTTTGACCTCTGTTCTTAATGAAAACTTGCAATGCTGTTTTGTAGAGGTCTGTGCTGTCCTTTGTGTGTGCAAATTGCCACAGTTGATATTTTTGGCATGTGTGGGTTCTTCTTAGCTGCATACAGGAAACTGGTGTGGAGACAATTGGAGGAGGCTGGCTCACTTGTGAAGCAGTCATACTCTTCCCCAGGACACAGATCTCTAATCAAAAATGCTATATCCAGAACTTGCTTTTAATTTCTGGTTTTGAAGAGTTCCAAAACATAATCTCATTACATGAGATCTTTTTCTTTGTTAGAATTAAATGCTGCATTAAGTGCAGCTTTTTGCCTTATAATTAATCTTTTTTTTTTTTTGTCTTACAGATGAATGAGCCAAATGCCTATGGAAATACTCCTCTCCATGTAGCTTGTTACAATGGGCAAGATGTTGTAGTGAATGAACTCATAGACTGTGGTGCTAATGTAAATCAAGTTAATGAGAAGGGGTTTACACCTTTGCACTTTGCTGCTGCGTCAACACATGGAGCATTGTGTTTAGAGCTCTTGGTCTGCAATGGAGCAGATGTAAATATAAAGGTAGGTGTACCCAAAGCCATCCTTTTACGCTTAGAAATGCTGTACATCTTTATCAGAGGATAGGTTTTGCAAAAATGCTTGTTTTGATAACATGGAGAGACATATATCCCACTGATAGATGGAGTATTTGTTTGAAAAGCACTACAGTGAAAATGAGCCAGCATATTGCTTTGAGAAACTTGATCTGAATCTGGAAACCTCAATGGGATGTATTCATATAGCCCCAAAGGATGAAGAAAAATTACAGTATTGTCTGGTCAATCTCAATTAAATTTAAATGTCAGAATTCTGTATGCTTTGTTTTCCCAATATGTAGCCATATAAGTAAGAGCAAATAATTTGAAAAAATGCAAAAATACATATTTTTTCTTATAAATAAGTAACATGAACAAAATAAAGGATATTTCAGGAAAATGTGCATGACTTGGCTATTTGCTGCAGCAGTTGATAGAGGTGATAATGTAACATCTTAGAATCTAATCAATCAGGGAGATTTGGGAAGAGTGTGTTAAAATGTAAATGTGAGTAGATCAGGCCAGTGAAAAGTCTTAGCTGGTGTTTGAATTATTTCAGCAAAACTGTGAGAGCAGAGTCAGTATACATTTTACATCTCTATTTGGTCACAAATCTTTGACTACAGAATATTCCTTATAATCCAACCTTGTTGTAGGTAGAATTTAAAACAACCAACTTCAAAGAAAGCTATAAGCTATAGTTTCTATTCTCTTCTCCAGTGTGGGGTAAGGTCTTGAGATGTGTGAGGGCTTCTGGTTTGTATTACATTGATTTTTACTCCAGTGATGAAAACTTAACTATGCTCAGAAATATTTAGTGGCAGTATCTAGTTTCTTGGCAGATTTTAAGCCAAGGAAAGTGGGAAATGGGTATTATGGAATTAAGGGTCTAAGTGTTCTTTATGGCAAAATGTCTGGTTGCCTAAGCCATGGCCCACATATAGTATGAAGAGAATTTTCTGTTGTTTAATTTCTTGAAGGAAAAAAGGAAAATAAATCTGCTTCATAGGTTTATGCTTGAATCCAATCTGTGCAGGAGGTGAATGTTAGAGTAGCTGAATTTCTGTTAAAATCTTGGAGTTTGTGGTTCACTTCACATAAGCAGTGATTTTTACAGTAACTCAAGCTGTTTTTAAGCTAACTAATTCCAAAATACATTTTTATATCTATTGTTAGTACAAAACTCATAGCCAACTGAAAATTTGGGAGTAGTTTAAAAATAATCTCTTTGATGTGGAAAAATCCTAAGTATATGTTCCTGCTCACTGCTACATATATTTAGACATGCAGCTCATTTAATGAAAATGTACATAACTCAGCTGTGGAAAAATTCATCACCAGAGTGCCCTGCAGAAGTAAGGAGCTGTGTTACAGGGTTTATTGCCAACTTGTCCTAAAATATCCAGGTCACAGTCCATTTATTTTTGTTGGCAGCTTTCTGCTCTTCATAATGTCCCAGGCTGCATATGACTTGAGTGTTCAGTGTTGCAGGGCTGGCTGACTTTTGTCCTACATTCTTGAAACATCGTTTTTCAGTAAAATGTGGTGTGCCATGAAAATAATCCCACAGTGTTAAGTATACTAATGATTGTATTTGTGTGTTGCTCACACAAATAAGAACAAAAGAGAGCTTACAGCACCTTCTAGTACCTGAAGGGGGCCTGCAAGAGAGCTGGAGAGGGACTTTGTGCAATAGTAATTATAGCTTGAAAACAGCATTTATCCCCAGTTTCCTCATCAAGGTGTTTCTGTTGTAATTCTGTTAGTAGCATTTCTGTGGTTTTATACCAGTATGACTGAATTTGGCCTGTAAATCTGCACCTTGAAGGTGTGAACAGCCTTACTTTGCATATGAAAACTTAGCACTTGCACTGTGCAAGAAAAGTGCAAGAACTGAGGCAAAAGAAATTATTTTCTAAGTCAAATTCTGCTTCCCTGGAGAGGCCTATAAAGATAAATCTTGGATTTAAGCAGAAGAGCAGTCCTAGAAAATAGAATGTTGTGTAACTAAGAATGAATTGTGGATTTAAAATGAGATGGAATTAGGGTGTTCTTACTAAATAGTTCGTGAAACCAAACCTGTTCAATTTCCAAATATTGAGGCTGGAGTTCAAAGCAGTTCTTAAAATGCTTATAAGTCACATTTTTCATCATAATTATATTGCTTGTGTAGGCTGATTCAATAATTTCCTCCCATATGCAACCGTTCCTGTGATTTTAGAGGTAAGAGGGTGGGATATGGATGGTAACCTAGGTGCAGACTGGACAGTGATATTAAATTGCCTCCTGCTGTGGATGACTTAGTGGGGAGAGCAAAAGGGAAACACTCTTATTCTTGATGGCAGATAGAGGGGAAGTTCTTGTGCATATCTGTGAGTGCTGGCCTCATCTCAAAAAGAGATAATGTAACAAAAGATAAAAACAGTAGAAATAGGTTATATGCTTTTTATCACCTCTGGACATAATTTCCTACTTGTTTTCATAGCCTTGTCAGTGTCCACTCTAGAACAGTGAATCTTATTAAGTATTGCTCATTACTGCAGCACTCCCTTCTCACTATTCAGGATTTCCATGCATGGAAGAGCACATTGAAATGAGCATGTAATGGGACAGTATTAATTGTTTTATGGACCCCATTGCTGCTTGAAAATTCAGTGACCTAAATAGAAAAAGTTTTTTACTTCCATTGGTGGTATTAGAACATAAGAATTGTTGCTAGGGGGAGATTTCATTTGGAGGAATGTTGTGACATGATAGACCCACATTTCCTCTCCCTCAGTGAAGCTCAGTAGTCTGAGTACAGTTAATATGTGAGTCATCACTCAATAAGATACCTTGTGCTGTATATATTATTTCTGTCTAATAGCAGTTACTGTTCTTAGCAATTTTTCTATGATCTAAGTATTTTTTGGATATATTTTCTCTAGTGATAGAGGAGATTTGGGTGATTTCTTTCCTCTTGCCACATTTAGCTGAGTTTCAGTCAAGACAACAAAAGTTATCTTTACCCCATAGCTCTACTGTCATGTGCTGTGATCCTGTCTGATCTTGTTAAATTACACAACTGTAGTTGATATTTAGATAGTAGAACTTAAAGGCATAAAGAAGGGGAAATTTAAGCAAAAGTTTTGAAGGTACATTCCTGCTTTTGTAGTCCAACCTCCTGGCATCTCAGAAAATAGTGAGTTGTTTAATAGAGCCTTGACATTCCATTGCTTAGAGAAGTGTTTGGCTGCTGGTTCTGGTCCTATATCCTTTCTTAGTGATGGTATCTTATAAGGGAATTCTGAATGCAATCCTATATCTAGGAGTTCAGCTTCAGCATGGGAATTGTCTTCATTTAATTTAATACCTGCTTTATGCTTATATGTTGATAGACAATTGCATGTTGTGGTATTCCTGGTCTGGAAAGAAACCTGAGAGTAGACCTGTAAGACATGAGAGAGGCACTCTCACAAAATCCGTTGTCTTAGAAATCTATGTTAAGTACATTTTTAAGTAAATTTGAACATTTTATTTATGAGTGGAAAATGATTCCGTAGCTTATTTTATGGTTCTTTGCAAGATCTTACTGAAGTTTTCTTGTGAGGGTTAACCACAGTGCTCTTCAGTTTCTAATACTGCCACCTTAAGTTGTTCCTATGTCTTTGTAAGGTGCATTATTAGATCTACATTTTCTCAGCTCCATCTTCTTCCTCTTTGTTAGCCTTCCTTTGAAACACAGGTTTATCCCATCTAAGCCAGTGACACTGCAGGCTACTTTTATCTGAGCATGGAAATTCTTCTCTCTGTTACTTCACTAAGCTTATTTTACATG
>VWZN01006194.1:966-11262 GCA_013396955.1 Regulus satrapa
TAATAAATAGTGTAAGAAGCAATTAAACTGTCTGCCTTGGCTGCTGCAATGTCATTACCAAAAAAGTCTGCAGTCCTTAATCAAGTCCTAAATCAGACTTGAACAGAAAAGGCTTACAGGAGTAGTCTCAGGTTCCTCATCACCTGACATGAGCACTTCACAGCAGTGGAAATCAGTAAGCAAGTACAGAAATGGTGACAAATCAAGACATTTACAAACAGCAATTACATTATTTTAAGTACGACAAGATTCATTATATTACTTTTCCTAAATTCATGTCATTTTGACCAGTAGCAATCCCATTTTTGTACAGACTGAGATTATGAAGTGTCACATATGGACTACAAGCACATCACTAAAAATATTTCAACAAATATATGTAAGTAAGACATCACTATTACATCAGAGGTGACAATTTGAGGGTTGAAACTAGATCATACAGATGATCTTGAAGGTCCCAAAGAATTTTAAGATTATGTGATGCTAGAAAACAGTATTTAGAAATGTTAGAAATGTTATAAACAAGGATACACATTTGGTTTACCGATTTTCCAGACAGGCAGAGATGAATAGGAGTTTAAATCTCCATTTTCAAACACCTTGTGAAACTCTGGACTGACAATTATTTTTTAAAAAGATAAGTACATATATATCCAAAAGTAGGCTGGACCAAGTCTGTTTTAGTTTTGATGAAGCAATATTTTGCAACTAAGTTCAAGCAGCTTACTTAAGTTGAAGTGTATTCAACAAAAGACAAATTAAAAAATTTTGCATTCTAGCTGTTCTCAATATCATGTTGTTTCCTGGCCCCTTTTTGCACAAAAACCAGGTCTTTGAACCAAGGCAAACATGTTGTCTTACATGTAATTTATTCATTTTTGCCTATATGCATCCACCTGTCCCTTTAATTATATACACATATCAGTGTATTATATAAATGTGGAGACAGCATACTTAGTTTCAGGCTTCTCAATGAGGATGAGCTTGAGCAATTTAAGTGTGCAGAGAATATTGACAGTTTTCTGTAAAACTGTAATCATACTCATTTGCTATAACCATTATTTCAGAAATTGTCTGAATAGACAATAGAGATGAGAAAGGCATATTGAAAAATGCTATGAACAAACACAAGTTCATTATAATGGAAGACAAAACACTACTTGACATGCAACAGCTAATGCATACACACCATCACAATTGATCAGCAGGAGTTACTACATTGCAGTAAAATGAAAAGAAAGCACTCAAGGAAAAGGAAGAAAAAACCTTTATCTTTTCTGATAAGAAAAGGAAGAAAAAACCCAACAAAAATACTTAGTGAAAATGCAATTTGACTACACAAATGCAAAAAGATGGAAAATAAGGAGGTGACTGGGAACAGCCAACATGGCTCTCACTAAGAGCTGTGTCTGGCAAATTTGATGGACTTCTATGGTGAGGTTACAGAGACAGTGGATGCAGAAAGGGTGAATCATGGCATCTACCTGGACTTGTGCAAAGCATTTGATGCTGTCTTGCACAACATCATTGCCCCTAACTAGAGAGTCATGGATTTGACCAATGTAGCACTTGCATTTAAGGATAAGGAACTGGTTGGGTGGCTGCACACAAACAAGTTGTGATCAATGGTTCAACACTGAAGAGGAGACCAGTCACAAGTGCTGTCCCTCAGGGGTCAGTACTAGGACTGTTTAACATCTTTGTCAGAGACAGTGGGATCAAGGGCACCCTGAGCAAACTTGCCAGAAATACCAAGCTGTGTGGGGCAGTTGACACGCTGGAAGGAAGGAATGCTTAGGAGGCAGGCCCATGTGAAGGTCGAAATTCAACAAGGCCAAATACAAGGCTCTGCACCTGGACTGGGGTAATCCCAAGGACAAATCTCAAGGCTGGCCAGAGAAGTGATTGAGTGCAGATGGGAGGAGAAGGACTTGGGCATATTAATGAATGTGAAAACCAACATGATCTGGCAATGTGCATTTGCAGTCCATAAAGCCAACTGCATCCTGGTCTGCATCAAAAGAGACTTGGGAGCAGATTGAAATAGGTGATTCTGTCCTTTTACTCTGCCTGTAAAAGACCCCACCTAGACTAATGCTTTCAGCTCTGGGGTCCCAAATACGAAGGATCCAGACCTGTTGGAGTGAGTCCAGAGGAGAGCCATGAAAATGATGAGAGGGATGGACTCCTCTCCTGTGAAGATAAGCTGAGAGTTAGGGCTGTAGAGCCTGGAGAAGGAAGATTGCAGGGAACCCTCAGAGCAGCCTTCCAGTACACTGCAGAAACGCACAAGAAGGCTGGAAACAGACTTTTTACATGGGCACGTAGTCATAGGAAAAGAGGGAGTGGTTTTAAACTAAAATATGGCAGGTGTTGGTTAGATAATAGGTAGAAATTCTTCAGTGAGAGGGGCAAAGCTGGAAGAAGCTGCCCAGAGATTATGTGAATACCCCACCCCCAGAAGTGTTCAGTCCAGGCTGCACGGAACTTTGAGAAACCTGGTCCAGGTAAAAGGTGCCCTGCCCATGGCAGGGCAGCTGGAACTAGATGATCTCAAAGGTCCCTTCCAACCCAAACCCAAACCATTTTACGATGATTCTATTACATTCTTATCTGTTCCTACGACCTAAAGAGACCTTTGAAAGATTAACTAAACAATAAAGCTGAAAATTATTTTTCTCATTACTGTCAGATGCTGAAAAGTACTGTTCAACTGAGACTATTTCTTTATAATTTTGTAAAAGTGCAATTACTATAAATGCTTCATGTAATTATTATAACCCAAGCATACAAAATGAGGAATTTCTAAATCCCACTAAAAATCATGCAGAATTCAACACTTAAGTGTATAGTTCACTTGTTTTTAAGTCTGGAACAAGCTGCCATGCTAAGGCCTTGCAAATTCATAGCAGAAGTTTCATCTTGTATTTCCTCCTCAATCTCTTTCAAACTCCTTTTTAAATGTTTAACCTGCTGATAAGCAAGAATGAAAATTTTGTGAGAAGCTATACTATATCAAAGGGGATGAACCAGTCTAGAGTGAAGCTACTTGCACTTCTGCTACTATACTTACCCAATATACTGTAATGGGTGGCTCTGATGTATAACAATCCTGCAGGTTGGACAGGTATTGTTTTCCTCCAAATATTTCACTAAGCAGCTTCTACAGACTAGTAACAAAGACATTCACAATTAAAAATGAATAAAATTAGCATATAAAAATAGCATAATAAAAGCCTGGTTTTATACAGTGACAGAAAGCATATTACTGGCATTTACATTAAGTTAATTTTTTTTGCATAATATGTGCATGATGTCTAATCTTGCAGAATACAATTTCAAGTACCTTTCGTAAATTGTCTTGATTCACTGCAATTAAAACATCCATAGCTACTGAAAATCTTATTAACACAGCATATAACACAAAATCCCACTTTGAAATTTACTAGAACAACAATTTCTGGCAGGTCAGTATTCCCCTTGCATGGATAACATTACAGGAACTACTTGCCATTAAGATACTAAACAAAGCCTATTTGCTTTAATCATGGCCACATACAGAACAAATGTATGAGGTGGCAAGAAAGCCAATACCAAAAAAAAAAATATCCAGAGCAGAAAAGTGGATATCAGGGCGTTACTTTAATTATAACTTTCACAGAGTACAGCAAAACTAAAATTTCCACCAAAATAAAATTTACATAGCTACGACCCTCAGTATTAGTAAAATGTCATGCCAGGAGCTGCTAATGTAGTCATTCACTATTAAGCTGCACATTTCTATATGCACACAATCACCCATCTCTTTCAAAGTAAACTATTTATACATCATTCTCCTCTGTCCTGCCCTAAAACAGTACTCATAAAATACCTTACTACATGATATCCTCACTCACTTGAAGTTACAACTGAAAAGGGTATGGAGAAAAGAAAAGAGGTTTTCTTGAAGTGCAGTAGTTCATGTAGTCCTGGTATTAATGCGCTTATCATACAAAATGAAAAGGTTTCTGTAACTAGAGTGCCATCTACCTCTCAAACAAGAAGACAGTACATTTACATTAACACCTGTTAGTCAAAAAATTAAGTAACAGTAAATGAAGCATTATAACTTAGCACTGTGCTTTGCATTTATACACCTAGGATGACAACACTGTGACAGAAGTTAGGCAAAGCCTCACAGCTTTGCACATTAAGGACACATCTCACACAGCAGTTTGCTCCAGCAGAGTGCCAGGACAGTAGAATAATTTGCCAAAGTGAAGCCAAACTACATTCTGGCCAAGTCAATAAAAGCAGAATCTGACACTGGAAGTGGGGACAGTTATGCTGGAAAGACCATAGGGGTGTTGCTAACTTGTGGAGGGAGGGGTCAGAAAGGCCAAATCACAGCTGAAGCTGAACTTGGCAAGAGATACGAAGAATTATAAGGGTTTCTATAAGTATGTCAGAAAAAGAAGGCCAAAGAATGTGAACCACTGCCCCCACCCCCAGACAAACATGACTGGTGGACCATTAACAATGGACAAGAAGAAGGCTGAGGTACTCAATTTTCTTGCTTCTGTCTTATCTAGCAATTTCTCTTCTGCATAGATGAACCAAAAGGAGTCACTGGGGGTGTAAAGTCCCTTCCACTGTATGAAAAGATCAGAATCATGAACACCTGGGATACATGAATACATGTAAACCTCTGGGATTGATGTATCCCAGGGTCTTGAATTGGTTATGTAGTTGCCAAGTTGCTCACAGAGATAGTCCTGTCACTGGTGAAATCCCTGGTGACTAGAAAAAGGAAAATATCACTTCCACTTTTAGGAAGTGATAGAAAGGGAGAAACCTGGAAATTACAACCTATCTGCCTTAACTCTGTGATTGGGAATATCATAGAGTATATTTCCCTAGAAGCTGTGCTAAGGCATGTGGAGGACAAGGGAGGTGGTTCCAGACAGCCAGCACAGCTTCACCAAGGGCTCTGAGAAACTTGATGCAGCTGAAGATGTCTCTGCCCACTGCAGTAGTGGTGTATTATGTGACTTTTATAGGTCCCTTCCAACCCAAAGCATTCTGTGGTTCTATAATATCTAAAACATTATTCCATGTCAGTACATCTTCAAGCTTTGAGTAGGTAAACACTAACTTCTAAAATGAACTGGTCACAAGTTGGCTAATGCTCTGGCAGGTTTCAGTCTGAGCACAGCATGCAAATAAATGCCACTAGATGGATGGCTTATGAAGGGTACTGCAACCATCCAAATTCTTGTTTTTGTTTTTGTTTTTTTTTTTTGGGGGGCGGGGGGTGTCAAGTTGGGATTAATAAACACTTCTGAAACTAGAAGTCTTCAGAGTAATGGACAGACAACATAGAAATTATTCTAAGGTCTGAAACAACATTATTACCTTGCTTTTTCAGTACCACAAGAGTGATCTCTGTTTACCCAGATATGTGGACATTGATTTTGGATATAAACTGAGCTGTACATTTTCTGATTTTTTTACACCCATAAGAGAGGTNGTTATGTAGTTGCCAAGTTGCTCACAGAGATAGTCCTGTCACTGGTGAAATCCCTGGTGACTAGAAAAAGGAAAATATCACTTCCACTTTTAGGAAGTGATAGAAAGGGAGAAACCTGGAAATTACAACCTATCTGCCTTAACTCTGTGATTGGGAATATCATAGAGTATATTTCCCTAGAAGCTGTGCTAAGGCATGTGGAGGACAAGGGAGGTGGTTCCAGACAGCCAGCACAGCTTCACCAAGGGCTCTGAGAAACTTGATGCAGCTGAAGATGTCTCTGCCCACTGCAGTAGTGGTGTATTATGTGACTTTTATAGGTCCCTTCCAACCCAAAGCATTCTGTGGTTCTATAATATCTAAAACATTATTCCATGTCAGTACATCTTCAAGCTTTGAGTAGGTAAACACTAACTTCTAAAATGAACTGGTCACAAGTTGGCTAATGCTCTGGCAGGTTTCAGTCTGAGCACAGCATGCAAATAAATGCCACTAGATGGATGGCTTATGAAGGGTACTGCAACCATCCAAATTCTNAGAGGTTTCATCAGAACACGAAGAGGCAAGGCTAATTGCTCACTTTTTTATTTTAACAGTTTCACTTCGCTTGATTTTTTTTGTTTTTCATTTTTTGTATCTAGTTTAAGTTGACCTTTTATCATCCTGATGAATCCAGAAGACAATACCTTTGATAATGTGAGGTTATCCCTTTCATAATATAGAAGGACAGCTTTCACATATAAACATGAACAAAACTGACATTAGAAACACAAAGTTTAACAAGACCTGTATATATCATCTAGCCTACAGTTTTAATCAAGGAATAGATATAAACTAAAAAAAATACTTAAGACTGTTACTACTAATGAAGTTTTCAGCAGCTGACTTAAGAGGGCTGCCTGTTACCAACAAGCTAAAACCATAGCAGAAAAATAAGCAGGAAAGAAAGCAAACTTTTTCTCCTGAATTCAGGCAAAAAATTTCCCTTGTTCCCCAATAGGACTGGCCTTGATCCTGCAAACTACTTTCACTAAAGGACTCAATAACTTATTTAGTGCTGATGAGTTTTTGAATGGCTGAAGATCAGGAAATTAGAGAAAAATTGAAAAGGTAAGAAAAATGTGCAGTTCTGAGTAGAACAGAATGAAAATTTAAAGGTGGTATAATTTAGAAGAGAATTCACTATCTCAACAGACAGGGTAATTTCATTACAGATTCTGCAAGGATGCTTTTCCAAGAACATACATTATTAGCATTGTCTTATACAATACAAACAAAGCCAAATGTATGAACTTTTGTTAAAAAGACAGGAATCTGTGCCTCTTCTCACAAAACTAAATCTACAGGGTACAGAGTGTAGTATTCATAAAATGTAAACTGTCAAAATAAGGGAGAAACAAGCCAAAGAAAACCCCAGAAAAAGCAGCAGGAAAAGGTAGTAAGGTGCATTCCCTAACTTTTGCAGCAAGCACTGCAGAGCTGTGGACTAATCTACAGATGTCTCCACAAGCAAATATAAGAGATAGTGTGAATGTTATCAGGTGAGGGACAGTTGTAAGGTTTTGTTTTATTTTTAAAGAACAATGAAAAATTGCTTCTCTCTAGTTCTCTGTCAGCCATGTTAACTAGTTATCACACTCATTTTGTACACTCTTCTTACTAGCAGCAGTAAACAAATTTGGGCAAAACTAAGTAGAAGTCTAGCTCTGAAAATAACACTATGGAAACTGAGATATGAAGCAAGAAGACTCTGGAGAAACCTTAAAGCAGTCTTCCAAAAGTGGAAGGCCACTACAAGAGAGATGGAGAGGGACTTTATACAGTGACAGAGCAAGAGGGAATGGCTTCAAACTGAAGGAGATACATTCAAATTAGATATTAGAAAGAAAACCTTTAGGGTGCGGGAAACTTGTTTGTTTTAGCCTGTGCCCAAAGAAGCTGTGTCCCATCCCTGGAAGCATTCAAGGCCAGGGGATTTGATATGTATTCTATATTCTAGAACCATTCTCTGGTTCTTAGAATCATAGAATGAACCATTCTACCATCCTAAATTCTATTAGGCTATCAAGAACATGAAATGTAACAAGTACAAAAAATTCACCAAGGCTGATAAACAGAGCTTCTAAATGGAATATAACAAAAAACCATAATCCCTGATATGATAAATCATGAGTATTGTCATTCTCCTTTATCAGATATATAAGGTGAAGAAGTAGTCTGCTTACACTTTTTGTTTTATGATGAAGATACAGTCAGCAAATAATTGCATTCCAAGAAAATTTAGGACTAAGTCACTATGCTAATTAAACAACATACTAGCTTTATCAGAATAAACATAAATATTGTGGCAGAAATAAACATGGGATGCGTTGCAAGTCTAAGTCATCCTCTATTTACATGAAAGTACAAATTCACAAAGTAACTTAACAAAAAACAACTACTTTATCACAATGTTTTGGAATATAAGCTTATTTCTAGGATACAAGACAACATACTTATTCTTTATCAATAAACTACTCTGCTTTCTGCAGAGGAACAGGAGAAAAAGAGATATCTGAAAGGTTCCAGGTGGAGAACATAGGCTACATCAGCTGTGACAGAAGACAGAACTAGGTATTCCACATTCCTTTAGCATGAAGACAGACCTGCATTCTTGAATATTTACATCACCACTAATTGTATATAGTTTCAAGTTTATGCAGCACAGCTTTAATGTTCCCTTCATTTGCTTTGTTAAAAAAGCAAATCATCTGTTAAAGAAAAGCAGCCTAGGAAAGTACATGCTATTTTGGTCAGTTCACAATATATATTTTAAGTTTCAACTGAAAACCATTACATGTTGTATATTCAGTTTTAAAAAACAAACAAACAAAATCCAATAACTTTAACTTTATTATATAACAAAATAACTTGAACTTAATTATACTTCTACTTACACGTATGCAAGCATTCTGTTACAGTAGTTGCATCAATCAGGTATCCATTGCACAGACGACAGGTTATATGGGCATTTATGTCCCAAAGCTTAATCTTCCTTGTTAGCATCTTTGGTGTCTGTGGAAGAGACATACCATACATAAAGTAACACAGCTGTAGTAATTTTGGAATCAATTATGAACTTGTGTTAACCCAGCTTCAGATTTCCATACAACCAATATGGATCTGCGTGCACAGTGGTAGCACTAAGTTTTATGCCACTTTACAGAAACTAAACAACGTAAACCCCATACTATTTTGCAGGTCAGTACTGCAAGATCATCGAAAATGGCCCTTACATTATGCAACTATTAAGTTCCTTCTCCAACAAACAGTCTCAGATTTAAGGTGAAACCCTGGTAACTTAAGTCACCATATTCAGTCTAGTAATGATGGAAAACTACAAAATATGGAGGGAGAAAATCCTCAAAGTAATTTCAGATTCAAAAGTGTTTTGACAACTGCAAAGTCAAAACAACTCTTAGGTTTAACCACACTTTTAAGTGTTTGCCTTGCGTCACTTTTAAAAGCATAATTTTGAGTCTGTCTCTCAATAATGGGGATGGAAAGTAAATCTTCTGAAAACCTTTTTATTCAAACATAAGTTAATTAAAGACTATATTACAGATTAAAATAATTTCATTGGCAGAGGAGTAGTTAGAGTACTGTGCTAAAACCTGAACTAGACATTTTTCCTTTCTTTTGAACATGGGATGGCATAACCATCTTTAAAAGGAAAAAAAAATAGAAATCAAAACTGAAAAGGCTCATTTAACTTTTTTTTGCAGCAAGCCAAATTGCTTAGAGAGAAAATACCACACAAAGCCCATGCCTTTACAAAAAAACTTATCTTTTAAACACAGCTGTAGTATTTTTTAAATACTTTTTTTACTGTTAGCAGAACTTGACCAGCATTCTAGTTAATTAACAGAGTAGATTATACTTGCTTATAACCTGCTACATTTGGGTCTCATGCCACAGAAGTCGCCAAATCACACTGTTTTCCATTAGAGTGATTTTATTATTTTACTGTTCCTGGCTCACAAATACTGGTCTTCATCTAACTCACTTTTGGAAAACATTTCAGAATTTGAATGGTGACACATGTTCCCCAAGTTTCACACAGAAATATTGCAGCAAGGCTGCCTGATCTTTAATTTTGCCCCTTTTTTCCCCCTATGTTCAGAGAAGTGGTACTAAGAAAAAAAAACCAAAACTATCAAACAGCAAACGTCCATACCAATCTGAACTATTCCAGTGCAGAGAAGTACTACGTTCCACTACAAAATAAGGAGAAACATATCCAACACCCACCCATTTAAATTTGCATTGTCCTAAACAAAAAGGACTAGGAAGACTTCTAGTTCTCATGGTTAAGAAGTAAACAATGGGGAAAAAAATCAAAAAAACTTATTTTGTAGTATTTGAGATTTAGTTATATATCCAGTAACCTCTCATTACAGAAGAACAAAAGAGCAGTTTGGTTTTGCAGTAGACAAAATAGGTGAGAACCTATATTCAGAAACTGAATTACTTTTCTAAATTGTAGAATTATTTTTAACCATCTGAAAACCAGATGCAAATGAAATCATTGCAAGTTAGTGCACCAGGTCATCAGTCAGAAGCTACTGTATGAGGTATGTAGGTTTCTGCGGTGCTGAGGAAGAGCTATTCAAGATCACTCTTCAAGAAGAGCTCAAGGGATGGCATCAAGCTACCAGTTAAATGAAAAGAGAACATGCTGAAAAAACACAACTCATGACAGGCAAAAGAGAAATTAGGCTAGCCTAAACAGATCATGAAAAAGGCAG
>VWZN01006194.1:11331-22832 GCA_013396955.1 Regulus satrapa
AATAATACACACTTTTCCAACTTAATAGGAAAAAAAATCATACACATTTCAATACTGGAAAATTACTGTTTTCTAGAATATCAGGAGCAAGCCTATCACATCAACCTCAGAAAATTTCATACACCTTTCAAGGAGGGCAGAAAGTCTCTTTCATTAGATGTGAAAAGCACTGAAAATAACAACTATTGGAAGAAGCAAGAGAAAGGTAAGGGGTCATTCCTGGGCAACAGACAAGTCAGTTTCAAAAGGTGGTAAAATCTATAGTATGTGATTTCTCCAAAAGGCCTGTCCCACACTGCTTTCTTGTAGCTACTAAAACAGGAAAAGGATCCCTTCTCTGCTAATGCAGAGATCCAGACATGGCTGCTTCAGCACACTTCTCCAATAAACAATGCAACTTTTAAGGTATGTCAGCTATCAGTGTCAGACTTTATTTATGCCTGTGATTTGTATAATTGTAACCCGTGTCCTCTAGTCTTTGGAAAAAGAACTTAGAATGCCTCTTTTGCTTTTAAAAACAGTTAACCTGTTACAACAAGAGGACTTATTAAAAGTTTAAAAATTAATAAAAATAAAATTTTAAAAAGGTCAGACCACTTCATCTCTATTTAGAAAGGTAGATAGTTTGAACAGTTTTTGGTAGAAAGTTTTTTGGTAGAGAGTTGTGAATTTGCCATTCACAAAAAATGTCATTACAAAAATATCAGTTCAGTCAGATAGCATAAATAGTCAGATTTCGCAGAAAACTTGAATTGCTTCCTAGAGGGAAATTTTTTAAAAATTTAGCAGAATTAATAACATAAATAAAGACAAATAGAGACACTAATGTTACAACCTCATATAAGAAATTAAATTCACTAATCATGGCAAGTAATTAAAAACATAAAGTAGTTCCACATTATGTAAAGTAATTCCACATTTATCACCCGCCTATTCTGTATCACTTCAGAGGGAAGTAAATAAAATAATTGCAGATTTCATCATCAACTATTTTTTTCTTTTCATTGCATTTGAAGATGATACACAGTCAATACTAGGAAATACAAACATAAGCTACCACTCACAATGCTTAAGAAGAAACTCCCTATGTGGATAGGGGGTAAATACATGTTCCTGTTCATGTTCATATCTCAAATATATTAACTATCAGCTCAGAAGAGGTACTAGTCTACTTGAACCACACATCTGCTCTTGAGAAAGCAGCCTAAGATAACCATGTTTCTACAGCCAACTACCAAACAAAAAGTTAAGCCCCATTTTTATCATATAAGGCAGCCAAGTTGTTTTCACCCCACCAGAAAACCCCACACCAAACACTTATTTTAAGTACTCATATATGATCTGAAGTACACTGCTGCATGAGAAAAAATGTGCATTAAATCTGGAGATTAGAATCAAGTAGAAGGTACAAATATTCCCAAGATGTTAATGCTGACAAATATATCACAATTGATATGCCAAATCCTATTTCTATGTTATCACAACTCCAGCTTGTTAAAAAGACTACCTGATGTTTTAATACTAAGAGTACAGAAATTGATTTAAAATATATTTCTCAAATATTTAAGATTTTACATCATTCTAATCACCCTGAAAATTTCAGTTTGAGTTTATCAAACATGCAAATACTGAGTTTCTCAAACAAGAACTGAAGACTGAGTTAGGTTTTTTTTAAGTGCTGGTCTCCCATGAATGCAAGATTACATGTCTCTTGGCAAAATCTCAGTGTCCTAGTCTCAACATCTGTTTTTATTATTTAAGTAGACTCTCAAAGAGCTACTTTCAGGATATCAACATGTAGTAACATAGAAGAAGCAAAACATGTTTGCCAGGTGCTGAATTCCTCTGAAGTATTCTGCATGAAGTGACATCCTTTCACTTAGGCTACTGACAGCTTCTGCACATGCAGTTAATCCATGCCAGTTATCTCATACAAACTGGAACTAAACAGCAAGATTACACAACAAAACATACACTACACCCCACAACATCAAGCTTGAAAAAGAATCACACAACTTATTTGTCTATTTTCCAGACAGATCCAGGCCTCCCTTCAACACCTTCCCTTTGAAAAAGGGGTATTTTTTCAAATCTGAATTCTGGGTGATCTCTTTCCCAGAACTCATCTTCCCATCTATCAAATAGTTATATGCTGAAAAGAAAGCTAAAAATTAATTCACATACTTCTAAAACAAGTAATCTAACCTTAAAAGCAAAAACCACAAGTTTAAACACACATTTCCAAGTAGGAAAAAAAAAAGCATAGACAGATATCTGGATAACACAGAGTCACTTGGTCTGACCTCAGTTTACTCTGCTTTGAGTAGCTTTATTATATAGAATACCCTGAATTGGAAGAGACTCGTGGGATCGTCAAGTCCAAATCCTACTCTGCATAGGGCATCCCTGACAACCACACCATGCGCTGAGAGCATTGTCCAAATGCTTCTTGAACTGTTAGGCTTGGTGCTGTGACCAATTCCCTGGGGAGCCTGTTGCAAGTGTCCACCCTGTGGGTGAAAAACCTTTCCCCAATACCTAACCTCGATCTCCTCTGACACAGGTCATGCCACTCCCTAGTAGGCAGAGGTAGTAAATTCATAGGATCAAATCATAATTCAGGTTAGAAAAGACATCAGGAGATCATGTCCTTCATGTAATGTGGTCACCTGTAACAGCACACACCTCTGCCTATCCACGTAAGAAACAAGCTGAACTTGAATTTACTATATATTGACTGATCTCAAGCTGCTGATGACTGTTAGACAATCATAATCACAGAGATACAAACTCAATTAAGCTAGCATGAGCTCAACATCTAAAACTGACTGCTGTAAAAAGAAAACACACAGAATCAGGTTGACAATGAAATCATGACACCAGCTTGAAGCAATAATAGGAGATGATAAGTTTGCTTTTCCAAAGCACAACCTAGTCTGATACCTTCTTGCCTAAAAATATATTTTTTAAAAATCTCCCAGATGGCACTTCTTTTTTTACAGAGACTCACTAGACTGTGCAGGATTAAGTAGGAATAGCAAGCCTCTAAAAGAGACTACTTACATTTGCCTTATTTTGTAATGTGACCCATCATTCACGGTAGAAGATGCATGCTCAAGAATCTTCTAATTGGAAGATGCTTCTGAATCTCTCACAGGATCACAGTCAAGTTCAGAAGCAGAAGTTTCACAGAAAGCTACCATTCTATATAAAAACAGGTAAATTCAGAGGACAGACCAAATTCTGAACATGTATAACAACATTTTTCAAAGCTAATAGCTCATTTGAACACTGCAAACTTCAGTCTCCTACTAAAACCCCACAGCAGTTAGCAGGCAACAGAAAATACCATACCTTAATTTAGTTTTTAGTAAGTCAAAGTCAAGAAAGGCAAATCTCTGTAACACAAAAATTCTCTAGTTCTTCTAAATTAAATGGTTAGTTCTTCCGAAATTTACCTGCTCCAATAGTAACCTGCATCACCAAGCAATCTCAAACTTTAAGAACTGTAGATAACTTTAATGCTTTCAATCCACTAGCTGAACCATGACATTTGACTTAGTCAAAAAATGAACACTAGAGCCAAAACACAGGTGTCCCTCAAAATGATGTTGCCAGAACAGTAAGAAGTCACTCCTCAGTTCTGTGATCACAAAAGTCTTCTCAATTCACCAGTCAACCAAAAAAAAAAAAAAAAAACAAAAAAAAAAAAAGGCAAAACAAAAAACCCCAAACAAACAAAAAACCGAAACAAAACCAAACAAACTAACAAAAAACCCCAAAAAGCCACCAGAAAGAAAACAGACAGATTAACATACCAACCTGAGCCTCAACTGTTTTTACTGGATATGTCAAATTCATAAACTGTCCATTCAGCATGTTGTTACATAGATTCATAGGATAATGTTATGGATATAATGAAGTAACATTCTCCAAACTTCTCTAATCCAACTTTGCACTTAAAGCAGGCTCACTTAAATGGAGTTACAGTCGGCTATTCCTGCTTCACTCAGAAAATGTTCAACAATGAAGATTCCACAGTCTCTGTGGGCAACCTTTTCCAGGGCCCAACCACCCTCACTGGAAAAAATGCTCCTAATGTCTCACAGAAATCTCCTGCATTGCAACCTGGGTACAATGCCTCTCATCCTGCAAGTGTGCATCCCCAAGAGCAATGACATACCCCCATCTTGATTTCTGCCCAAAGGTTGTGTTGAATACAGCAGCAACATCTTCCCTAATTCTTGGCATCACTTTCTTTAGGAATTTTGTAAATACTGCATAAAAAAGAACAGCACCAAAATCTTACTCAACAACTGAATAGCACTCTTGACCAAAGTTGCTAGTATTTCATCCTGGTCATTATTTTGGAAGTAGAACAAATCAGCACTGCCCTGCTACAGAGAAGCAGGAAGCTCTCTGAAAAGTTTAAAAAGAATGGAGCGATTCTCTTTTTAAAATTTAAGAAAAGAAAATACTTACACCAATCTTTCCCTTACATAAACAAAGCCTACTTTTCTAACATACGCCACCACATCTGCTTGAAATGGATGGGAGACCTGGTAGAGGAATTCAATTTTGAAGAGACTGTTTCCTTAACAGCTGCCAAGCAATGGCATTATACAGAAACATGGAATTATACAGAAACAACATAACAACAATGGAGAGAGATGAAACTCTTTCTTTCAGTGCTGGAATGTGAAACCCCAAACAGAGAAAATGTTCCAAACATTCAGCTAACATTAAAAACGATCATTTGCAAAAAGATTAGTATTTCTTCATCTTGGTCCAGCTGACATTATTTTAAATCACACTGCTGGCACAGTGTCAGCCTCTCACCGTCTGGAAGTCTTACAAATCAACTAAAAGGGAGTGAGGACATTCACAAAATCTGTACTATATTCCAATTGGAAAACAAGCAAACAAATGAACCCACACACACACTTGAGTCAGGAGAGGCTGGAAGGGGATATGCACTTCAGAAAGTTAAACTCATTTTGTTTGTGCTTCATCCACTTGGTCCAGTAAGGCAATGTTCTCTTAAGATGATCAAGCAAAAAGTTAAGCAATGTATTACAGGCCTCTACTAAAACTGTGTCACTGATAAGACAAGCCTGGATGTCTTAGTACAAGCCTTCACATTCCATAGAGATGTCAGCACTGAAACTACTATTCATGCAAGATTCCAGAGAGGATCAGCAGAGGGACTCTTCAGAAGTACAGCCTTATAATTTATACAAAAACCAGTCCAGAATATTTTGGCCTACATGAGGCATACCTCTTAAAACAGCATTTCTTTTCAGAGTCTGCCATCCAGAGACCTGAAAAGACAGAAAAATAGTCTGAAAGTTAACAACCAAAATTCCTCAAAATATAGCTGCCACTAAGAAATACTCAGCTACTAAATTCACCTAAGTATTTAGGTTAATATAGCTGTGGGGCAGAAGCACTTGTAAGAAAGAAAAGGGGAGGGAAATTTAATCCTCATGAAGAAGAAAGAAAAAGAATATTTAACACAGTCTCCTATTAGACAATGAAAATTACTTAAAAAAAGAAGTCCTAAGAAGTACTGTTACCATCTGATGGAAAAATGAAAAAGAAATTCATTATCTTAAAAAATGACAGGGAAAAATAACCAAATAAATAAGCAGAATTCTTAAACAACAACCTATGAACTAGAATTTCTGTAGGAAAAGAAAATACTTTGAATGGAAGATGCACATTTAGATGACCAGCATTCTCAGTTTCCAAGCTATGTTTTCAAGCAATCTGTTCTTTGTGTCTTAATCTTCCAAAATGCCTTCATGGAAATAATTAGTATTTCCAGAATCTCTTGGTATTTGCGACAATACATTATAGTTTAAAAAATAATTTAAAAGAAGACCTCTATTCTTTGACTAAAGGTGATAGTACCACACTTGAATAGGTAGGCTTGACAGAAGAAGCCATTTTTATTATTGATACACACAGGGAAGATTCAGCTGTTACAGAGACAGGTAAAGAGTACTACTAGTTCCATCTTCCTGCTCTAAAAAAATCAAATGCATAGCCTGTAGTTACTGTTTGCTGTTACATTGATAAGGGAATTACGAAAACAATTACAAAGAGAGCTGTTGATGACAGCACTTGACAAAAGCTTCAGAACAATGCCAACAGAAATCACTTTGCAGTTCCACTGTCAAATTCTTTGACTGAATTCAAATAAAAAACTACTATCATCTGAAAGCAGTGCAGAGTTGCAGGTGATGCTCTTTTGTTGGAACCCATAAAAAAAGATCCTCACTGAGGACACAAAACCTCTCATACAGTAGAATAAACTTCCTAAGACTTCGTCATTTTAAAAATCTATTTCTCCAGCAAAACATGGAGAACAGAGCAGTGTCCCTGCTTCTAAAGAAACCAGCCCAGAGGCTTATCACCACTCCAAAAACACATCACAGTATGAACTCAAGTCTTCCAAAGGAATTAGTCATGCACCTTCCCTCACTACTGCTGGAAGAGAACAAGATTATACTTTGGTTCATGTGGAAGAAGGAAGTAGCACTCTGTGAGAAAAAACCCAACAACCAAATCCTAAATCATCACCATATTCTTCCTGTTCTAGTTACAGGGTGATAGTGATGCACTATGAAAGCTAACAGAGAAATTCAGTTCCTTGTTAGATCTAGATGGTTGCTGGAGATTGGGCAAGTGGATCATTCTACAGATCCTGTAATAAGTTTAGGAAATATTAGTAATATTTTCTTTAAAGGATTTCTTAAATTCTGTGATTGTTCTTAATAACTTGTCAGATTATCCAGCTTAACTGTTGTTTGTACCACCTAGCTTTGTAAAGCAAAATAGGAAGTTATTCTTACCATGTACAAACCCAGAACTGAAGTGAATGGCAGATTTACAAACCATTGCAACTTTGCTCTGTTTTAACAGAATAAGCACACATATGTTTCTTTCACTGAAAAACAGCACGATATTGTTAATTCATTAAAAAGCAGAAGTATAATGCTCACAGTGGAGAAACCCTGAGGAAAACAACTAAATGCAGCAAATAACAAAAATTTTGTGAATAATTACTGAAAGGTACTAAAATCATACAGCACCAAAAGCCGAATGACAACAGCCATTGTGACAACAGTCATTCCTCCTGGAAGTAGCAAGTCTACTTCAATTCACAAAGACAGTGTATTTAAGGTGAAAGTCATAGCTCTAAGACGAAAGGATTACAACAATAAAACTGTTCAGATTAAAAGCTAAGTGAGGAAAAGAAAATTTTCAAATCTGATGCTTATGATTGTGTGGTTTACATCATACATAAGCATTTCCCTTTTGCTACTAGCTGCACATTGCTGAAACTCAGTAGACCTTGAGTTTCAATGAGCTGAATTACACTGCAATAAAAGAATACAGCCCTTGCTATGGCAATCAGTTTAATTATTCTTTATGACCAATAAACATTGATAAATTAACATTTTAAATATTAATTTAAATATGAACCTTAAATTCTTAAGTACTATTATATATGTTAAATTTTAATAGATGTTTCTATCTAATTCCACAATCTATACTAGCTGAACAGGCATGGAAACACCTTACTCCATAAAAATAGAATTTAAAAATGGCTCCTAATATTGCGAGGACAACCATGTAAGGAGAGAACTAATGTAATTAGTTACTAGAACTAACTCTAACTCACACTTCCATCAAAATTCAACTGAAGTGTTGTATAGTCATGAGGACAGAGGTTATGAAGAGATACAAGCACAAAACTCGTTGTTCTCTGGATTTAGCTGGATTTCTGTCTTCAGCTGGATTAAAACAAAAATAGTCTGTTATTCTAATCAGTTGCAATAGAAAGACAGAAGCTGTTAAACACTGAATAGATAGGCCTCTGCTCCATAAGGAAATGTATTTAAAAGTAACTTATTAGAATAATATGCTGACCTGCAACAGATGAAGAGTAAGAGCTAAATGAAATTAATTTGAAAACCTCACCAGTTTAAAATAAAGTACTTTCCACTTCTGCAAATTTTTCCATTGTAGAGCAAGGTACTTATCAGTCAGAAATTTACTTCAAAAGAACCGGAGAAGCAGTCATAGTGCTATTTCCACTGCTAGATATGTGAATACAGCCTGTACAGTATTCTGAAGAAGGATGAGGATATTACCTCAGGTAAGCAACTTAAAATGCAGGACATGATTTCAACAGATAGAAGGACAAGAAAACAGTATTGTGGTTGCTTTGGCTTCAGACACCGAAGGTTTTTATTTCAACTGCTGTAAGATATATGATGTTGAGCTTTTACTTTGAAACAATATATAAGCTATATAACTTACAGAAGAGCACAGTGACTTCAAACATTAGCAGTGACAAGTTTGTGCTGGGTTTAGCAAAATGCAATACCAGAAGATAATCTGTCTTTTGAAATTAGTTTTAAAATATTGTAAGCTCCAATAAAACTCTTATTTTGCGTTTGGAAAGCACTGTACTTATTTTTTAGCATCATGCCAGCAATTTTTCACATCTCGGTGGAATTCCTCACAAGTGATTTTTCTCATTCCTGGGAATGTGCTACCACCAGATGGCACCAGTACTCTGCCTTCAATAAAGCAGGTAGCTATATCTTAGTAACTGAACACAGAAATAAACAGGACTGCCCTGAAACAGAAGAAAAATAAACTAAAACAACACATTCACCAGCAGTGTCCCAATGCAGACTTCCAGACTCTGCTGTGTCCCAGCAGCCATCCAAACTCACTTGGTCACCCCAACAATCAGTTCCTTCTCCCCCTTACAGGCACACACACACCTTTCCATGCTGGTAAGCTTGGCTGGTTTGTCAGTAGCACTCACTCACTCTACTGTAATTGCTAGCACTATACACTATGAATTCAGCCAGCATATTACTAAACCATGTCCCTTAGTGCCACACCTACACATCTTTTAAATATCTTCACGGTTCCAAAACTGCCCTGGACAGCCTGGTTTGATGCCTGATCACTACAGCAGCACAGAAATTTTTCCAAATATCCAGTCTAAACCTCACCTGGCACAGTTTGAGGCCACTTCCTTGCCACTTGTATCACTTGCTTCCTGGGAAAAAGAGATTACTACTCCCACCCCCTGGCTACAGCCTCCCCCACCTGGCTACAGCCTCCTCCTTAGGCAGAGTAAGAAGGTCTCCCAGAGCCTCCTTTTTTTCCAGACAAACAACCTCAGCTCCCTCTGCTGCTCTTCAGAGGACTCGTGCTCCAGACCCTTCACCAGCTCTATTGCCCTGTCTGGAAATGCTCCAGCACCTCAATATCCTTCCTATCACGAGAGGCCCAGAACTGGACACAGAACTCAAGGTGCAGCCTCACCAGTGCTGAATACAGGGGGGAAATCACTGCCCCAACTTGGGTGGTCACATTCTTGCTTATACAGGCCAGGATGCCATTAGCCTTCTTGGCCACCTGGGCATACTCCTGGCTCATGTTCATTTGCTGTCAACCCCCAGGTCCTTTCCTGCTGGAAAGTTTTCCAGCCACTCTGCCCCCAGCCTGTAGTACTGCATGGGGTTGTTTTGATCCAAGGGCAGGACACGGCACTGGGCCTTGTTCAGTCTCTTACCACTGGCCCAAGCCTAGAAATCCATCCTATCCAGATAAGCCTGTAGAGCCTTCCTGCCCTCCAGGGCATCACTCCCACCCAATTTGATGTCATCTGCAGGCTGACTGAAGCAGCACTTGATTCCCTACCACAGGCTACTGAAAAAGCATTAAATAGAACTGACACCAACACTGAGCCCTTGGGAACACCACCTGTGACCAGTGGCCAGCTGGATTTAATTCCATTTGCCACCAATCTAGGCTTGGCCATCCAGAGAGCATTTTACCCAGCAAAGAGTGCACTTGTCCAAGCCATGAGCAGCCAGTTTCTACAGAGTGCTGTGGGAAATAGTACCAAAGGCTCTACTAAAGTTCATATCAACAAGAGGAGCCTTTTCACTACTCACTAAGCTGGTCACCTTGTCACTGAAGATCAGATCAGTCAGTCAAGATTAAGAACTATGTCAATACAAGGCCTGTATAAAAGTCATCAGAATGCACTTACCTTCCATGAAGTGACTGGAAGGATATCACCATGCCTTCCTTACTCCAAGCTAATTCACATCTATTTTGTTTCTAAACATCCCAATACTTGGGAAGGACAAAGTAGGCAGGAATGCTGGTACATTTCACTGTTCCTTAATAAACCAGGAACTTTCTTTAGCAGGAATAATTTTATAAGATACAGGAAAGTTATGGATTTCTTCCCAGTATCTCATATTTTTGCACACTAGTGTCAGAGGTACTGCTTCTAAGAACAATGCTTACCAAACATATTCACAAACCCTAAGAACACAACTAAACAAAAGGGAAGGTGGTAGGAGAAGAAAAACTGGAATAGTACTTAAAGCTCTAGACTACCACATTTTTCTTCCTGAAATACTCCCCAAGTCTGTTGCAGTGTGCTTTTTCTGTGCTTTTATCCCTTATGATTTAAATATTATGTTTCTCCTAATGATTTGTTCCAAATCCTCCTGTGTATGGTTAAGTCGTACCTTCTCATTGATTTGTCTGTCCATGTTGTAAGCCTACCCCTTACTACCAAATACTCCCTAGCCCTTTTCCCATTCGGTTGTCAATCCTCTTATACCAACCCCTTACTCTAGACACTTCCCTGCCAATTCCCTGTTGCTCGACATCCTATTGGCCCATGTAACCCTTTTTCCTCCCTCTGCTTCCCTCATTGGTTTGTGCCTCTGTAGACCCTGCCTTTTCCTCCTCCCCTAAGTCTCCCCAGTTAGTCAAGGCGTCATACCCTCCCCGGGACCTCCCACATATAAAAATCCCTCTACATGCTGTTCCGGGATTGTCAGTCCCTGGTCCCTTTCATGGAACAAAGCCTTGGAAACCACAGTGAAGAATCTCTCTCTAGTTCTTGCCCCTGCCCTCGGTGCACTGACATCTTGTGCTGTAGAGCCTCTCCACCCAAGCAAGCTGCACCCTGGCTATCGATTTCTGAGGGCAGCCCACTCCTTGGCGCAGTGCCGGGAGCTAGCTGGGCCGAATCTGGTGCAGCACCATGCAAGACTAAGCTTTTTTGTTTCAAGCACAGTTTAGAGGAAAGCACAAGAGGGAAAAAAAAAACCCAACACAGCAGCCAAAGACAAAACTCATACCTTATTTTGCATACAGAAAAATAAGTACCCTCAATACAGACATACTAAAATTTCTGATTCATACAAGAGCATTACTATTTCCACAAGAACACTGGAGAAATTTATTTTTCTTTTAAATCAAAGCTTATGATCCTAGTTTTAAAACAACTGTGTGAGCTGGTAACTGAAAAGTCTCTTGAGATTTTGTTATTTGGGGTTTTTTTCATCTGCCATCTTGGTTCTGGAGCTAAACAAATGAAAGGTCCTTTTCTCTCTCCCTGCAACAAGCTGGCAACCCCAAAAAGCTCTGTCTGAATGCTT
>VWZN01006195.1:1401-16254 GCA_013396955.1 Regulus satrapa
AAAAGCCCATTCAGGCAAAGAAGTCATTGGTATCTGGATAAGTGCTGGGAGAACAGATGCAACCCTCAATTTTCAATCTCAGTTGTTGATTGTGTTGGAATTGGTGGTGTTTTTTTGTTTGTTTGTTTGTTTTTGGTTTTTTTTTAAATTAGGGCTTTTTGAAACTAGTAGTTAATCTCTCACCGGAAGGATCAACTGAAATGGCAATCTTCCTGATCCATCTAAGATGTTCTCAAACCCCTTCCTTGTTTGTACAGTTTGTACTCCTTCCCACAACAAGGGGCCCTATGGAAAGGATCAGAAACATTTTATTTTTTCATAATAGAAAGAAGGGTGAGATGTTGCCTACAGCCTGGGCCAAGATGGCCCTGAGATTGTTTTGAGAACACCAGGAGATTCTTCATAACATCCACTGATGTTTACAAAGGTTAGCCAATCTGATGCTAGTACAGGACTCTGCCTTATCAAGTATGCTCTGGATGTTTTGGACAGACAGACATTGCTGTCTGGGGATTGCTTGCCTGCATGTGTGCTTGCTGCTTCTCTGCTCCTGCATATAGACCTTAATAAATCATCATATTTAGCCTTCTGATTCATGGAGTCTATGTAGCTCTATTGCCCCAATCAGGGGCCAAATTCTGTTACATCCCAAAGCCCCACAAGTACCACAAACATGACTGAAAACCAAGGCATTCAGTTCAGTTTGGGTTTGGAACAACACAGAGTAATTTCAGTTTTCATAAAAAACATAGAATAAAATCTTCAGCAAAACCGTTCTGCAACCAAAAATTTTCCAGTGAGAAATCACTGTCAGATTTGAAACCTGCTCTAATACTTGTCTTATCACTGCATTAGCATGTTCTGATTATTTTTTTGGATGGTGATATGTTTTGTGCATATATAGTTTGGAAGAGTTGTGAGTCATATTTTAGATCATATTCCTCACTGCAAAATGAGTTCACCAGTGCTAGTGGGAGATGTTTGTTCACTCCCCATTGAGGAGAAATGTTGGATCAGTATACGTCTTCACAATCCATGCACACAATGTTATTTTTTATCTTGGGAGGAAAAATTTCTGGGGGTGTTTGTTGTGGTTTTTTGGGTTTTTTTAATGGGAGGGGACTTTCAATATGCTTCTGATTCTTGTTTAGTGTTGTACAGTTCATATTTGTTTCACTTCATACAGCTTGCTCATATTGAATGAAATCATGCCCAGTTCATAAAAATATTACAAAATTACTTCACTAAAGAATAGAGTAATAATCCAGGTAGCAGTGTGAAATGGAACTGAAGTGACTAAATATTGGTCATGTACTGTGTAAGATCAGTAGTCATTTAGCATTGACTTCAGACATCTTTGAACTGCTAGAGTTTACATACAAGGAGAACCAAGCATATCTCAAGCAAAACTTCAGTTAAAGTCCTTTACACTAGTATGCATTCAAATAAGATAAACTTCTAAAAGACTTTTACTGGGTTTATTCCGTCAATGTTAATTCTATTTATTTTCTTACCATGATTATTATAGAAGAAAATCTTACCCATTTGTTTTTTCCTTAGAAAATTGCCTTCATGGTAGCACTAGGACTCGTTACAACAGAACATTTGGAAGGTAAGGTGGCATATGTTGATTTACAGTTCAGTTTTTGAGTGAAATTTTTTCTGTTGGCTTCTCTGCCAGAGCACGTTACTGAGGGTTGTGTTCAGATGGCTCCTGAATCTCCCCAGAGAAGAAATGATTCCACAACCTCTCTGGGCAATCTGTTCAGTGTTCTGCTACCCTTCTGGGAAAGAAGTTCTTCCTCATATTCAGGAGGAACTTTCTGGGCATCAGTTTCTGCCTGTTGTTTCTTGTCCTGTCACTAGGCACCATGGAGCACAGGCCAGTCCATGCTCTGACCCCTACCTGCAGATGTTTATTCACATCAACAAGATTCCCTCTCAGTTTTTCTTTTTCCCATCCTTTGAAGAGCATGAAAACTGAAAAACATGAAAATTAACAATCAGATTAAATACTACCTGTACACAATTCTGCTTGTCAGTCTCACAGTAGTGGGTGACCTTACTTAGCTCTGCTTTGGCACAGCTCAAGGGGCATGAGGACTGGCCATGCAGCCGGCCACAACATGCTTGGAATAGGCTGGCATTTGGACTTATTCAGTCATCATGGTCCTTTAAAAGATTTAAAAACTGGAGGAAACAGTAAAACAAAAATCCTGCAAAGGCTCTGACCACCACTGATCTGGTTGAAGGATCTGTGAGGTTCAAAGGTGTTTGCCCAGATATGCAGCAAGTGCCCTCTGCTCTCTCCCATTTGAGATGGACTTCCAGTTTGTAAGTGGATTGTCTGCCATCTTTAGAGTTCCACAGAAATATTGTATAAAATAGTGGTGAAAATCAGGCATTTGTTTCATAAGATTTTACTTACTTAAGACTGCTTCTCACAATTAATACCTTCTTTCTATTTTCCCCACTTAGCCAAAAACTTAACAAACTTCTCATCTAATCCTGTGTTTACATGAGAGCCTCTAGCATGTCTTCCTAGGCTCCTGAATATGACTTCAAACAAATATTTTACATAAGCTAAATGCAGTATCACATAGTTTTCAGTTTCCTTCTCCAATCTTCCAAAAATAACTTGCAAAATTTAGCAGATTTGTATCTTTCTTTGCCTCAGCTTTGTTGTTCTGAAATTATAGATTAAAGAGAGGAAAAAAGGGCTTGTTTAGCAAATTTGCAGTGGGGTAAGACAAGTTGGGGTGGCAGAATAGTTCTCATGGACAGAGATGTTGCAGATATTTTTAAGAAAAGATCTGCACCCTCATGGTTTTAGTTACAAGCTCAGCTACAAGTTGGTGTTATTCCACCAATAAAAGGAGTGAAAGCTCATATCTGTGACAGCTGACAGTGATTCTTGATCACAAAAATTGTTAATGGCAATTGATATTTATCACCCATCCCATGGACCATTGTTAGAATACTTAGGAATTTCCAGTGCACTAAGTTTAAGCTTTATGTGCTTTAGACTTAGAAGCATGCTTAGCTACATAGCTGGCTCAAGGTATCTACCATTTTTAGCTTGATTCTTTTTACTAAGATTTCCAGTTCTTTGGTTGTAAGACAAGTTGTGAATTAGTGAGAAAATGCATCTGAAATGTCTCCTCAGTATATGCAGCAGGTTTCTTGTGGGTCTTCTTGACATTTTTCAGTGTTTTTCCTCTTTAAATCTGCATTTTAAAAAATTATTTACTATCCTAGTGACTGAGAATTTGAAAGCAGTTTAAAGAAATGTTATGCCTTTGTAATTTTTAATCCTTTAATGGTAATGGATTGAAATGGAAATCAAAAAGCTACAACAATTTGGAGAGAAGATTTATAATCCAAAAAGTGCAAATCGTAACCAGTTCTTATTTTCTTTGTCTAAGGCAAACAGGACAACAAAGTGCAAATTATGCTTACAACAGAGAGGACTTAATTTTTAATAATTCTATACCCTTTGATTTTATTGGAACTAATAAATTGTGTGAATTTATTGCTTCTGTTCAAAATGCCAGGCAGTGCTCCACTCTGTTCTACACCAAGTGTGGAGATGCACATTTTAAACCAAACTGCTACAACACTCACCATGCAAAATCAATTTTTGAAGACAAATTCACTTTTTATATTTCTACTAGCATTAAATAAATGGTTCCAACCAAGAGATATTTACCATGGAAATGGTATTTCTTCATCAGAATTGGTGATTACAACTGTTAAAAATGTTCTTATACCTTTCACATGCTAAAGGCTATTATTTTGCTTCTCTGTCATGTTTACAGTTATCAGCCATTGCTATTTATCAAGAAGCAGTGGTCATTACACAGTTCATTTTATTTTAAAACTTCTAATTCTTTCTCAATTTCATATTTTTAGAGTTTAACTCTATCCAGATTGGATCATTAAAAGCTTATTCATTTGGTACCTTTAATTCATAGTGTCACTGTTTTTCTTAATTCTATTAATTAATTTTCTGGTGAAGGGCTATGATCCATTTCTATATGGATTTCTCTCTCTACCTAGAAGCCTTTTCACCTAACCTCCACATAAGCATTCCCTACCTGGGAAAAGAGTTCTGTTCTGCAGAGCCTGAGTGTGCAGCATCTTTATTAGTAAATGAACACAGCTGCTTCCTGTCCTTTGTCAGCAAGGACAAGACAAGCAAGACTGACAGTCTGCAAGGTACAGCTTTCCTTGAAGATAAAATTGCCATCACAGGCCCCATAGAATGACCATGCAGAGTGCTTATTGTTGAAGGCAGGAGTTCATTGGAGTTTGGCCTCCAACATAAAGCTATCTTCAAATTCATTCATCTTTGTGAAATGTATTGCAGTTTAATTTTTCCTGTTTTGTCTATTTTTTTTAGTTGATAAACTAAGGAATAAGATAGCTCAATTCTCTGATGCAATGCATGGTTGTAACATACTGAATCTCTTTCTCTAGGGTACTAGAACACCTTTTTGCATTACAATTATGTAAAAAAAAAGGTAGAAAGCAAAACTTTAAAAGAAGGATAGGTCATTCTAAAAATGTGTATCTTGGTCCATCTAGATTACTGAAATATTTATGATTTCATCAACTGAAACAAATTTAATTTAACTTTATTGCATCTTGCTCTGAAAAGTACATAATATTTTTTAACAGAAGTAACAAGGAAAAAAAGATAGCACACCAGTGCATGCTTTTGCTCTGTCTAGATGTAATTATTTGATGGAACCACTCTGGAAGTACATAGCTGCATGGTATCTTTGTTTCCATAAAGAAAATGCTCTCCCTCCCTGATGTCTGCACAGGGTGTTGTACATCTCAAGCTGTTCCTGTTCATTACTCTCTCTCTCTCTCTGTCTTCATTTCCATCTATTCCCACTGCTATTGCTTTTCCTCCCAGCCAGCTCTTATCTCCCTACCATAGCAATGCCTCTTCCAAAGCTGCATTCCAGGTATCTGCTATATGTGTGATTCAGACCTCACCAGATATTTTCTGTTGCCTTGATGAGAGCATGTACCAAAGAAATTCTCTCTTTAATGTGGGACCAAGAAAGGCAGAGACCAACAGACCTATCACTGTCCTTTTATGAGATGCTTGGCCTAGTTATGTACAAAATAAATTCTGCTGCGTTTAATTCTTTGTTTCTTTTTCTGGGCCATTGAAAGTCACAATTCTTATATTCCTGTAACCACTTCCGAAAGACCAAGCCTGCCTAACTCCAGTTTTTCTCTGCACTACCATGGCAGTGCTGAGGTGCTCTGGGCCCTGAATTCACTGATAAGGGTCCTGAGCCTGGCTGCATGAGCCACAGATCCAGCTCACACTGCTGAGATCAAAGGTAAGAGTCAGCCAAGGGCCACTTCCTCTGTTTCATCACTGCACCAAGGTTCCTCATTTGTGACATCTCTGCCACCTTTGGGCCTTGAGAGCATTTTCCTTATAAGAATGGACACTGACATCAAGAACATCTCCCTTCTGGGGCTTTGACAGGATCAGCACTCACCCTGCTGCTGAGGCACAATTCCCTTTAGATGCTTTCAAGAGCCTGGGAGCTTTGGAATGGTTATTTCAGCATAGACACATGAGCATTTCATAGGAAATATTTTCATAGTAGGGCAGAACTGTTTTACAGACAAAATCCCATGTTTTGGAATCTGCATAGCATGGAGGATGTTAATATAGTGTTACAGTGGTTACAGCCGAGGCATTTATCTCACATCTCAGTGCAGCTTCAGATCACACATTTCTTGGTGGTGAGATTCAAGAGTCGCTTGAGTCACAGGACAGCATGTGACAGCTTGTGTCAGACTGTGAATACAGGCCTGCCTGTGCTATTTGAACTGCCCTAGGAGAAGATACCTTCTGAACATGAGAGGTGACATGTCCCTGTGCCACAGGAAAACCCAGCTACTAGTTGGTCTCCTGTTTTTCTTGTCCATCTAGTTTCCTTCTGATACATCCATCACTCCAAGAACAGTCGCTTAGCCAATAGTCTTTTGTGAAGAAAAAGTTTTAAATCTATATCTTGGAAGTTAGGCCAGTACAAAACCCATACAAAGTGTTGGCTTTATCTCTAAGGACAATGTGTCCAAGACATGACCAAAAATACCGACACCCTACACAGCAACAGTGCTTAAAATGGTATATGGGAATGATCAACACTTGAAAAGGGTGCTAGAAACCAGAGCTAAGCGCTGGGGATCCAGTTCCCAAGTATCATAAACACCCTGAAAGCTCAGCTGTATCTTACTGTTGGATTACAGGTGGGAGATCTTGCTCAATACCCTGAAGGCCATTTTCTGGTGTTGAGGGTATTCTGAGAGAGACCACTCTAGCTCAGGCATGGAGGAAGGACACTAGATCTCCTACATAATCAGATGGTGTCCTGAGTTTCTATTGGGTGTGCTCTGGAGCCTCTTGGCTGAAGAATATGCTCCTGCCAGTTCCTTTCCTTCTGAGATAGAGCAGAACAGAATGGAGGCATCACCACTAACAAGATCCTCTGCCATCTCAGCAGATGTCAGAGTCTAAACTGTACAAATTACACATGGGAAATATTTTGGAACAGAGTATACACTTCATGTCATAGAATGGATGCTGTGGCTCTCCTTGCTAAAGTGTGTTTGGGGTTTGTAATCAAAATAATAGGCACTAAAAGACATGCTTGTAATAATCTCAGCATTCTGAACTGACATCAAGAGCTGGAAAAAGATATTGTATGATGTAAATGGAATCCTAGCTCAGATCAAAGGAGCACTAAACCTAGAGATTTCTGTGGCTAAGTAATCTGCTCCCTCTCTCTGTGTTTACAGAACTGTGCACATGGCTAGTGGTTGATAGACACAGTCCCCAGTGTGTCCCATCTTCAACTGGTGTCACCATTTAGCGGAAGGGAGTTGTGGAAGTTTAGTGGAAGGGATAAATGGACTGCAGTCCAAACAGCCCATCTGCTGGTGTTTGCAGTGACACATATACACACATATGACTCATAATGACATTTTGAAAGCTCAGGATTATGAAGTTTTATGGTTCTGGGTGGATAAATCATCACACCCTTGTTAGAACTGAATCCAGCTGCACCATTTCAACTATGCTTTTTCTAGCTTTCATGGAGGAAAAGTAATGTAAATTGAATTTATAAGGTTCTCTATGCTTTCATATGATATGAAGTAATGGTTTAATTACTTTAAATGCTTCCCTTCTGTTAATAGCAGACATTGAGACTACTTTAAAGGCCCTCTGATGGTGCTTGCTGAATATGTGTCTGTAGGGATCATAATGAAATTCTTTTATGGCCGCAGAAGTCTACCTTGAAGGAAGGAAAAAAATTTAAATATCTGTGAACCTCACAAGGAAAAGCTTATTCATGTCAAATCTTGAACTGCAGCAAATATCAATGCTTATGCAACCCAATTATACTTTCAAAACTGAAACAGAACACAAAGATCAAGGGGCTGAGGGTAAGATTGTCTTGCTTAACAAGTTATATTTTTCCCTGATGAATGAGAAATACCCAGTTCATGTTCCTTTCATGACTACAGAAATCCAGAGTAAGCGTCAGGAAAGAAAGAGAAGAAGCACAGCAAATCCAGCCTACAGTGGACTCTTGGAAACAGAGGTACTTTATCATTCACTTTTTTAACCACAGTTCTATTTCACATCAATAAAAGATCTAAGTGTTTCTTACTACAGAAATATATATGAATGCAGAACCACAGATACTTGTAAGGAGATACTGATGTAGAAAAAAAAGAAAATATATAATCTCAGTGGCTAAGCAACAGGTTTTCACCACACAACATCACTTACTCCAAACTAAAATTCATCTTGGTTTTAATAAAGACCAAAAGAGCTAAATTAATGTGGGACCTAATTGCTCTTTTATATATAAAGGCAGTCCCTTTAGATCATAACTGGAAAACAGAAGTGTTGCATTCAAATGTGCATTGCTATTTCTCTTTTTTTATGTGCCAAATAATAAATGGAGATCTTCTCTTTTTTTATTAGTGACATTCATAAAAAGGGTACTTTGGTTTAAGAATCCGTGTGGTCTAGAGGGGGTATGGAAGTCTGCATAATAAATATAAAAATGCATTATTAAAAATAAATGCTCTGGATAATCTCTGTTGTCTGTTACACTTTCACTGTTGCATTTATATAGTATCAGAATTTGGTCCTGTGAAGTACTGGATTGCAAACTTAGTGTAAAAGCAGCATATAATTACTTCTGATTTTTTTTTCCTTTGTATCTAAAATAACATATATATATATTCAGCTAATTAAAATCTCACATTTAAAATTTCAGCACAGTTTGAGTTTACTGTCTGAACTTTTTACCAAAATGAAACTCAGTTGCTGCCAGCTCTCCATTTAAGCAAGGTTTCTTTGTGTTCTGAGTTCTCCAAGACTAAAGAAAGTGATTGCTCTTTTTTTTTAGGCATACGTGATGCAGAATTTCTGGTATGCCAGTATTTCAGGTTTCTGTCTTTATTGGCAGATAGCAAACAGATGAGGCTAAGAAAAATCAGCTGCTGCAGTCAAGCTGCTGAGTCACTTAATTGTTCTTTTATTGAAAGCATCAAAGATTTTTATACTCCAGAGCAGCTCTGGGCACTTGAGTTCTTCAGAATTCCTCAACTATTTTCTTCACTGCAAATACTGATGTCCATATTGTAGTATTTAACACAGTGAGAACTTTAGTCTTGCTAGCATTAAATTTGTAGCTCCTTAGATGTTTTTGTCCTGATTATTAAAATACTTGCAGCGGAGTTTGTGGCTGTAGCCAGAAAGGTGTTGGTGACAAACTCTATTACCTTGGAATAGAGGTGGAAAAAATATGCTGGACCCCTAGTTCATACTTCTCATTATATCTATTCTCAAAAGCATATGCTGAAATTAATGACGGCATGGAGAAAGAAATGTCTGTGAGACTCCTGTGGCTGATCAGCTGTGTCCTCATTAGGAGCTGTCATTAAGTTCTGACCATGGGGAATGTCATTCAAGAAAAATGGAGACAGATGGTTTTTCTCTGATCAATTAGCTGCTCAGACTGATTTGCTAATCAGTGAGTTGAGGTATGTGTAGCATTTCAGGCATTTTGGTGCAGTTTAATTTAGTCTACTGAAGTATCTTTAATTGTTTAAATTGAAATTGCATATAAAGCAGGCTTTTTGTTTGCCAACATTCCTCAAAATGGCAGGAGCTCAGCACTTGTAGTGGTGACACTTTGATTGCAGAAATGGGATCATGGTCTTATGTCTTCACTTGAATGGTGTGATTTTTCTTTTCAAAGAAAGCCTTGTTCTTAAAAAATGAAATACCATTTTATTTCCCCCTCGGTAGCCTTTTATTATTTTTTTTTTTTTTAATAGGAAAGGGTTACTTTTTGGGCTAGTTATTTTTTTGAAGAAAGAAACATCTATTCAAACATCTATTCATTAACAGACTGGCAGGCACCCACCTATAAGAGAATAGTTTGTTCACCACAGAATAAATAATTTTGTAGTGAAATTCCTCCAATTTTCTTCCAAGCAGAATCTAATAACATCTAATGGAGGGAAAGGTGCTGTTTCCAGTCCTGCTGTACAAGCTCAGAGGAACAATTTGGGTTTGTCTAGACTATTAATGAAGCCTGGCTTGCTATTGACCACAGCTTGTGCCATCAGACAAGGCTGGCCATGGGCTGGATTAGATGAGTTAAACATCTCAGACAGGTTTGTGGTGTTCTCTGTCAGTCTGGTGATCTCAGCAGATTGAAATCACTGCCAGCTCCTCAAGGTCCTGCACATTCACTTATAAAAGGGAAATATTTTGCTAAGCACTCGCTTGTTCCTTGCAAATGCAGTATGTTCCCCTGAACTGTAGGCAGGTGTCACTAAGGTAGCAGTGTTTTTCCTGCAGGTGAGAAATCCATCACCATTTCTATATATGCAAATAAAGATGTCATCTCATAGCCACATTTTTTCCTTATGGACATTACTGGGCTTGGAGTTAGTTTTGCTGTAATCTTGCTCTTACCAGCCCATAAAATGTATCCTGCAACCCCATCAATAACATTTACCAATTAAATAAAAACTCTTAATAAAATCTAATGCGCAATAAACTGATCTATTGCTATTCTTGTTAGAAAGGTAAATCATGCATCTGTTCGTCTGACTGTGCCAATGGTCAGTCTAAGCAGGTTTTGGAGAGCTAGTTAGGTATGAGGTAAGCCCATGGAGACTGATAATCTGAAATGTAAGAAACAACCAGAGCACTTTGCAATGACATGGGGGTTGGTTTCTTTTCCCTTGTAGCGGAAACGCTTTGCACCGAATTATTTGAATAACCCCTTGTTCCTTTCAACGAGAGGTAAGCATATTTTTAAATTCATATACTGCTATTCTAATGACATGTTAAAATGTATTAGTAGGATTTCATATGAGTTACTGTTAGGACACCACAGGGCATTGCTTTGTGTAATATCCCTATATTATTCAATATGGAGTGATAATAGATTGTTTTCCTGCAAAAACAATGTAAGGATAAGGCTAAAGGTCACAATTGTGTAAAAATGGATCCAAAGTCTCTGCAAACAGTGGAAAATCTGATCTCTGGAATTTAAAGCACCATGCAGTGAGAGAACTGATTGAAGAAAGTAGTGTTGCCAACCCAAAGTACTTAAAAATATTTATTTAAAATAATAACTATTTTAGGCTTTTCATTTGCCTCTTTCCACCAGCTTCAAGAAACTGCTCTCCATCCTCAAGCACTAGAAATGTTCCACAATATTTTCTTCAATAACAAGGGCTGAAAACCAGTTTTTCTGATTCCGAGAGGTAGAGCCATAAATCTAGACCTGATGACCTTGAAGATGCCTTCCAGTCTTGTATTTAGAAGAATTTCAAATCTGAAACTTAATAGCCAATGCCTTACAACTCAGAGGAGCCATTGGGGAATGTTGATGATTAGCTCATGGGGAGAAGCACATTTCAGGAGAAAAAGTGCAACACAGAGAAGACAAAGAGTTGGGACATGTGAGGTGAAACCGAGAATGTTGAGTATAGTTTAATTCTTCAGACAAGACCCATGTGGTATTTTAAGGAAGAAAGTGATAAACTTGTATTTCAGAAGAGGAGACAAAGCCTCTAGTAAAGAAATTTGATTCTGTCCTTGCCCTTGTTTTGCCTTTATAACTTATCTCTACTGAGATGCATTAGAAGTAAGGGATGAAAGACCTTTTTCTAAGTTAAATATAATTTCAGTATTAGGAGCATTTGCAGGGATAATTATAATCGAGACATGAAGTTTTGACAGATTTCATTGCTTGCTTGATCTCCTTGTCAAATGTCATGTTGAGTGCTTGAGATTCACCTTTCTGTCTCTGCCTTAACTTCCTGCACCATAGGAGCACTGTCTAAAAGGGAGCAGTGCTTCTCTCTGCCTTCAAAGCTTCACATGCCAGATACAGACACTTGGCCTACTGACCTGTATGATACAGACACTACCTACTTACCTACTTACCATATGTCTGTAATGCGTTTGCTCTCTGAGGACAGGATAGGTTATACAGCTATGATGGCATGCCTCTTTGCAAGAAGCCAGGCTCATGTGGCCCCACTGGAAAGAACATTATTCCTGGATTAGTTTTATCTTCTAAATTAAAATAGTAATTTATTGTTTGTATTATCATAGAACTTGTTTTTCCCATGTAAACACATGTGAGAGATCAGGACAGAATGGCATTGTCAGCAAGTTGTGCTGCTGGCCCCTTGGTTGGTTGAAGTTAGGGTTTGATATCTCTGACCTTCCTTTCATGACATGTATCTCATTTTATTTGCAAGGAAGTAGGCAAATGACAGCTCTACTGATGCAGATGTCTTGGAACTTCCTGGAAATCAGCAACCTCTCTCCTTAATCATGAATTCTTCTTTGAGTCCTGTATCTTTGGTTTTTCCAGAATCCAGAATATGTGCTGGAGAATATGTGCATATTCTGAGAATGTTGAGATGGACTTCTTTATAGCAGAATTCCCCACCTCTGCAAGGATTTTTTTTTGGCACTAGCACTGTTTCTTTGGATAGTGTGCAGGTGCTGAACAGAAGGCAGGTGCTGTCCTAGATTGCTTAGCTCTGCGGTGATGCAGTTCCCCAGCTTCAGTGCAGAGATGGCTGCCCCTTTTCTTAAAGTAGCACTCTGAAGTGCACCTTTAAAAATATTGTCCTCAATTTAATTTTTCAGCAACTAGAAGAGGGAAGTAGACATGTTTTAAGAAGTGTAAAACTTCGTAGCAAAAATGAGCTGAAAAGACAAATAAACAAACTAGAAAAATTCCCCATGATGTCCAGGAAACAACTGTCATTTCTGGAAATACAGACAATGACAATTCTTGTAAATTTTGATCATGATATTAATTAATCAGGATTCATTTATGTGCTAAAGTCTTATCTGAAATGAGATCACATCCCCTGACATGTATCATTTGTACAAAAGATTCATCAGTTATCAAGTCTGTTTATCTGAATGATATTTATATCCCCTGAGTAATCATGGTGTCATACAGTGGTGGATCTTTGTGTGTGTATTTTTGGATATGAAGTAACATCTGCATGGTTTTTAAGTCTGTGATTATTTATGGAAGTCATTGCTAAAGTATGCTACAATTCTGGGGAGAAGTAGAGAAATTTATGGAAGAAAAAAATCTATCAAAGGCTGTTAAATATAAAAACTAAGATGCAAGCTCAGGGTTAGGGAAGCCCATAAACTGCCAGCATCAGAAAGATGCTTCTGGATTTACTCAGTGTTTGTCCTATTCTTGCACTCTGTGCAGGAGTGACAGCACTGTGTGTTGTTAGCAAAGGATATGGGGATTTGCAGCCTATGGTCCAGGTTAGGTGAAGCTGTTTATTCTCTCAAGATCCTCTTCCTACATGTGTGTGAGGCCTGCTCATGTGTACATCCTCACGTGTATGCACACATCGTTGTGTGGAACCAGTGTGTAACAGCAGGAGGGGCTTCCAGGTGGGTCTGATATGAGGGACCAAAATGGGACAGCTATATTTCCACTCTGACCAGAGAGGGAGCTGAAGAAGGACAGGAGAGAAATATCAGTTTGGTTGTCTCCACTTTATCCAAAGAAAGGCCTGTCCATTAAGTGTTTTTCTATAAGTGGAACACTGTGCTCCAGCCCCTTGCAAGAACCCAAGCAAATAGCTAGACCTGTGCCAGGGGCATATTAGTGGATATCAGGAAAAGGTTCTTCCATCCAGAGGGTGGTGGGGCACTGAACAGGTTCCCCAGGGACTCATCACAGCCCCAAGGCTGCCAGAGCTCCAGAAGACATTGGACAATATTCTCAGGCACAGGGCAGGATTGTTGGGGTGTCTGTGCAGGGCCAGGAGCTGGACTCCATGATCCTGAGAAGTCCCTTCCAGCTTAGGATATTCAGTGATTCTATGAAATCAGCAGCAAAAATTGCAACACACTGTGAAGTTTCCATAAAGCTCCTAATTTTTTCTCTTTTGGTTTTTTTTTGGGGGGTCTTTTTTTCCCAAAATGTGTTGAATTCCACTTTTTTGTTGTTTTACGTTTTGGTTTGGTTTGGTTGGGTTGGGTTGGGTTTTTTTTTTTGTTTTTTTTTTTTTTTTTGGGTTTTTTTTTTTTTTTTTTTTTTTTTTTTTNTGGGTTTTTTTTTTTGTTTTGTTTTGTTTTTTGGGGTTTTTTTGTTGTTGTTGTTTTTTTGTTGTTGTTGGTTCTTGTTTATATCAGATTGTGAATGCAATCACTACAGACTCAGTTCATCCAAAGGTCACTGGTGTTCTGGGTGGGAGTAGTTTGATGAGAAGGAGTTGATGATACCATCAGGCTCACTCCCACAAGAGCTGACCATTTTGTCTGGGAATCAGCTCAACATTTGAATCTGTGTTTAACAATTAGTTGGAGGCACCCATTTCATACACCACATTAGGTGCATTCCTGGTTCAGGGCCAGCCTTTTCAACACCCAGCATGCTGAAGTTCTTCAGGAAAACTTTTTCACTACTGGCACAGGGAGGTCTGCATGAAAATTTCTGAAAATTTCAAATAACCTTTTAGCATCAGACTTTTGGAGATGAGATTCCTGCAACGCACATTTTTAAATCTCAAATGCTAATTCCAGTGCTTGCTGTTACATTATTTCCTGCCTGCATTAATTTTGGCAATGTCCTGATCTCCCATGCATCTTGATTAAAATTACTCCCAAAGATGCGAACTAGCAACTGCTGCAGCAATGTATTTTCCACTAATCTGGTTTCGGCCCTTCTTTTACATGCTAGCAAATGAGGATCCATTCTGGAAGGTATGTGTGGTAAAGTTTGTGTATTAGCAGTATCCTCATCACTGTGTATTCAGTGCTTGCTTCTGATTATTGTAGTCACTCTGAAGGTACCTAATTGTGGTATTCTCTTCTACTTATTCTCTTCTCTCGCTCCCAAAGATCCTGTGATCTTTGAGTCCCTTGGGCTTTCATGCAAGGCTTGAGTTTAGGCCCTTTATTGTTTCCACCGACTGAGAAATTGCTAGTCCAGATTTATGAGTTTGATGAAAATTTTATAAGAAAAATGAGTAACCATTCTAGTTTGTAAAGATGAAGTCTCTTTACATTGCAGTTAAAAATTAAGATTCTTTGAGCAGGTAGTTTATAAAGCGTAATATTTTGGAGAGTGGTTTTTTGACAGGACTGGTTTAGAATTCAAGATACAAGCCTGACTAAAATTGCCACCAACATTTTAATAACTATTCTTAAAAATGAAAATGTGATTTTGGAATTAAAAACCATGAAATTACTATTCTACTTCCTGGAAAGACAGT
>VWZN01006195.1:16264-35607 GCA_013396955.1 Regulus satrapa
TTATTATTTTACTTCCTGGAAAGAAAGTAGGAATTTTTTTTTTTTTTTTTTAATGATTGACAAGCCATGAGAGTTTCAAAGTCAGCATCTCCTTTATTAAAAAGAGTAATTAGTGTTGCCAATTATTATAATTAATGCATGCAGATTAGCATAGCAGTTTACTATATGACATTGTAACTTTGTGGATGAGTCTTAGTTCATGTTATGTATTGCTTCAAACAAAGCACTAATCAGTCTTATTGGAGAAAGGTGGTCAGAGCAAGTCTGAGCAGAGGACAATTAGTGCCAGGGAGAAGGAGGCCAGAAGAGTTCACAAAAGAGGGTACACAGCCCAAGGCTGTGCTCCAGCCTCCTGTTTCCCCAGCTGCCCTTTGAGGCAATGGGCATGAAACATGAACTGTGCTTCTTCCCCAGAACCTTTTCCTTGCCTGCTTCCTTCTGCTTTGCACATGGAGGACAAGTGATCCCCACATTAACTCTGATCCATGACAGAGCCATGCATGGCGATACATGTGTTGTAGTAACACACTGGCAAAGAAAAAAGTGAAATAATTCCTATGTCACAATCTGGCTATATTAGTCAACTCTCTTCTCTGTTTGTTTAGTTGGGTTTTATGTTTCTGTTTCAATTTATGGTACTTGCTACTGGCTCATTTGTTGCTTGTATTTGTTGCTATCATATCTATTATTTCTGTCTTCTGTGTCTGTCAGGGTCCTTCTGACAATTAGATTTCGTGTTTGAAAGAGCCTGTCAGCTGCAGTAGAGGCTTTGAATGCCGTATAGAAAGAAGTTCTCAGTGGATAGACTTTACCTAGGGCACCCTTCTCTTGCAGAACGAGATCCATCATGATGAACACTGCAGTGCTTGCAAGTGTGGAGTTAACTTGCAGCCCTGTGGCACATGTCCCAGAGCATATCACCTCAACTGCTTGGACCCACCCCTCAAAACTGCCCCCAAAGGGCTCTGGGTCTGCCCAAAGTGCCAACAGAAGGTAAGCTACATGGAGCATGGTATACAAAGAAGGGAAAATGGAACACAGCTTGAATTTGTGTACCCCTAAACAAATCTAACCTATGGTCATAGCTCAGTGGACTACATTAGATAAAAGAAGTAGTGGGTGTAGGAATCCAGAAACAGATTTTAGAATCTGGTTTTTTTTTCAGAATCCCTCTGACTACTATTGGGGATCCTGACCTCCAGGAAAACACTGGCTTTGACCCTCACCCATGAAGAAAGCTTCCAAAATCTCTAGATAAATCAGAATCCATAAAAGATAATATAGATAATAGAAAGGAGTGTAGTGTATCACTAGGGTGAGAAAGTTAGGTTTTAGGGAGTTAACATGGAGTTAAGATGGAGGAAACAGGGCATTGTCTCATGGTGCTTCTTATTCTTCATGTACTCCATGTCCTGCAGTGTTAGCAGCACAGAGGTGATTGGTTAAAGGTTTGTTGCACTTTTAGTTATGTAGGTGGATGAGAAATAGTAATTGGTAAATAAAATAAAATAAAATACGTTTCTATTGTTAATTGGATAAAAATTATTATAAAAGACCTTGAAACTGTGCACTCTGGAGCGTTTTTGAGCCATTAGCCTTTTTCACCTGTTCTGGTGCTGGGTTTCCCTGAGCACTGAGTCTGATCAGGATGGTGCCAGGTTTTCTGATAATGTATTAATAAACAAGATCAAGAGCAGAACGAGTATCTGGAGTCTTCTTCCTGACACAGAACTGAGATAAATGGGCCTCTCCCTGTTGGGGAGTATCCCAAAGGCACCCAGCGCCCAGAGGCAGGAATACCACATTAACTGAGAGGTTTTTTGTGCAGTTTGCAGTATTTATTTCTGATTTTTTCCACCATCCTAGAGTTAGAATATACACAGAGTGTAGTGGCTTGCCTGTAGTTGCTAAAAATTGTCCTCTTAACATGTCTCTTCAGTTCCTTCAGCTCCTTTATTTACAGTAATACCACAAGCATGTAGCCAGTCAAAATGTAAACCTTAGAGATGAGGGAGGCAGTATCAGAAGAAGGCACTGTTCACCAGTGGATCTGAAAGGTGTGAGGAGAAAACCTCCTTTTTTTTAAATCATACTGTTACACACAACTGTCTCATCACAGTTGTGTGAAACATTTAAACTGTCTAGTTGCTGTGAATAATGCTGATTGCAAAAGTAAGGAAAAAATTACTAAAACACTAAAGTGTCACAAAAGTATAGACTCTGTGCTATAGAGTTCCTTGTGCTTAGCCTTGGGATTACATTTATGTTCTGAGACAAGGACCCAAGTTCTGATCCTGCCAAACTGTAAGGCTGGACCAAACATTAATATGTGGGTTTTTTTAAATCCTAACTTTTTTTTTTTTCTTCCCTGGGCTTATAGGTGTTAAAGAAAGATGACAATGTGCCATGGACTGGAACTCTGGCTATTGTTCACTCCTATGTAACTCATAAAACAGGTAGGGGTTAACTCAGCCACTGACAAGGCATTCCCTGCTCATGATAGGCTATACCATTTGAGTCTTTAGCTGAAATATCCAAGTAGTGTTATATTGCTGCCAGGTCTGATGGTGTAGGTCATAGGGCCATAACTGACTGGGGAGAGCAGAATTTTTCCCTCCCCTTCCCCTTGGTCTTCTCCTTTGCCATCTTCTCTCTGTAAGGAAGTTGAGAGTGATCTCCCAGGAACTTCACTCTTGGGAGGCAGCTGTCATCAAAGTGGTGCTACTCTGGAACCATGCTGAAAACAGGATTTTGAGGCAGAATCACTGTGAGGCAGTCAGACTAAGCACGGCCATTTAATTTGGTGTGTAGCACAATGCCAGAGCAGTGTCCCAGACACCACAGCAATACCAGCTTCTAATTGTTTCAGTGTTATGTGTATGGTAGCCACTTCAGTCGTATGCTGTGTGACAGCTGTACATTGAACATTTTTCTTTTTTAATTCCCTGTTGCACTCTTACAATAGGCTGTTTGGGGCATTAGATCATATTTTTAAGGACCTTTATGGATGTCTGGCACAGTTATAATTGTGCTTTTCTGTCAGGGTCACTAACTGTTGCCATTCCAAGGGGCTGGCCTCTTCCTAAATACCATTCATCTCTTTCTTGGAGAAGTCCAGGATCACATGTGGTCTAAAGATTAATTTTAATTCACCTTAAAGGTGAACTGTACCTTTTGGGTTGTCCTGTATGCTAACCATTGACATAGATGCATAGATAGAATCCCAGAATCATTTAGGTTGGACAAGACCTCCATGTTCATTGAGTGCAGCCTGTCATTGATCCCACCTTGTCAACCAGCCCAGAGCACTGAGTGCCATGTCCAGTTGTTCCATGGATACCTCCAGGGATGAGGACTCCACCACCTCCCTAGGCAGCCCCTTCCAATGCCCAACCACCCTTTTAGTGAAGAAATGCCTAAAAGCAGAAACTCCAGAGTTCTTTGGCTGTACCTGCTGACAAAAGGCTAATGAGACCTTAAACTCACCATGCAAAATACCTGCTTCTGCTTTCTGTCCTCAAGAGCACAGTACATCCTTTTCTTAACCTCTGCATCCTTAATCTTATTGTTCTACAGTCAAAGAAGAAGAGAAGCGAAAGTTATTAAAGAGAAGCAGTGAGCTGAAGAGTGAGCATAGACAGTTAGAAGAAAAAGATCGACTTCTCAACAGTGCAGTGAAGGTAGGACACCTGACGGGGACACACAGTCTCCTGAAGAGATGTTTGCAAAGAATTTAAGCCCCCCAAAATTAGTAATTTGTGGCTAGAAAATTATTCAAGCTCCCAAGCAATAGATTTTCAGGTGGGAGTATGTTTCTCTATGAGGAAGTACATGAGCATTTTCTTTATTCACAAAAGCAAGCCACTCTGGCAGGCTGAGGAGAAGAAATCACTGCAATTCCTGTGGCAAAACACACACAAACAAAACTCCACAAACAGATATGTCTGCATTCTTTGTAGCTGCAGCCATAGCTCTGAGCTGCCCAATGACTTCAAGGCACTTCCATCCTCCAGGTGAAAAGTTTTGTCACAAAAGTGTCCTCCGGTGGTACTGCTTGTCCATTAGCTCAAACCTCTTGATATTAAGTAGAAATAACCATCTTTACTGAATGTTGTAGCATCTCTCCATGACTGGACATGGAACTATTTTGTCTCTTCTAACTAATTTCAAAGCTAAATGTTGTCTGGAGGTGTCTTCCACACATATTGTGCTATGAGGAGCAGTCTCTGGCTGAATAGGCAGAATTCAAAGCCTAATTCCTCCCCATCATGGTTGAAGGAACTATCTGGGGCTACCTCCCTTCTGAGAGGTAGGTGTTAGTTTGCATGGCAGCGTCAATAAACATAAAAATAATTTTTAAAAAAAAATTGACACTTCCTTACCCTGGAAAAATCAAAGTAACAGCTGCAGGAGTAACTGGTCACTGCTTGTTTTACCATTGCGGTTATGCAGAGAAGGCATGTTAAAATATTTATCATGTAGAACAGAGTGGAAGAAAAGCAGTAACTTATTAAAAGACATCACTGTCTATTCCCTGTACATGTGTATAGCACTAATGGAACCACATGTGTATGAAGTAGGTAGGACAGTGCAGTGGGCTGAGGAATTTGGTAAAAGAAAAGCCATCAGCTATCAGGTGTGTGTCATGGCTGTCAAAATCAGTAAGATTTCTACTTCTTAGGTAGAAATCTAAGCAGTATCAGGTTCTTTCATTGGGCAACACTGTCTTATTAAATTGTAATATCAGCCAGTGTTTATATTTACTGAAAATGTATCCACATGAAAGGAGAAAATTAAATTAAAGGTGTCCCAGCACAGAGAAATTTCATTCTGACATTTTTACAGAGATTCATATGAAAAAGAACACTCTCATACACCCCAGAGCTGCAATGATTAAAACAGAACATAATTTATGCTTCATCTGAAATTTTATCTCCTTAAACCAACCTCTGAGCAGCTCCACACAGTTTCTTTCCAAACAAGTTAATTTTCAAGTGAGCATTTCCCAGTTCCCCAGGACTGGAGAATCTCCACCCCTGGGAAGTCTGGACCATAGCCAAAGAAGAGCAATCTGCAGACAAGTAATCTGTTTGGTCAGAATCCTGGGCACACTGAGAGAAAGAAAACAGGTTTCAGGTATTAGAGGCCACTTTCTCCTTTCATCTTGCAGGCAGACTCAGAGTGTGGGTCTGTCCCTCACAGAAGAATGGGGTGCTGGATGCAGCAATCCATGGTTGGGAATGGAAAGGAGAACTACTGATTCTTCCTATCTCTTCTTGGAGAAATTGAGGATTTGGGATGCCTTTGTTTAGCTCATGTTCTCGTGCCCATATGCATGAAGGTTTTTTTATTTGAAGGGACCACAGAGTGCAGTTTGGCCACGGCCTGGCATGGGAGCACAGTAGCTGTGTTACTGAAAATACAGAAGGCACCACTCAGGTCTCTCACTCTTACCAAAGGAGCCTGATAAATGCTTTCTTTTGAGTGCTGTAGTGTAACAGCTGTGTCTTGGAGCAAGGTTTTCTGACAAAAAAATACTGATATAATGTTCAGCGAGATTAATGTATCTTCACATTGCCTATTCCCTGAAACGTGTGGCACATATGAAATGCATCCTGGTGAGGTTCACCCACCAAGCATTTATCAGGCTCCTTTGGTAAGAGTGAGAGACCTGAGTGGTGCCTTCTGTATTTTCAGTAACACAGCTACTGTGCTCCCATGCCAGGCATCTCTGTGGAGTGCAGAAGATGTTCCTGCCAGGCTGTCTACAGGATGGAGTCAGAAACATCCTCCAAATGCATTTTGCCTGGAAAGAATATTGTTCCTTCAGACAGCTGCTGCAATGTGTGCAGTACTGCTGATTACTCCATTTGTTAAGCTGTGGTTTTGCTTTCCCCAAAGGAAACATACTTCATTTGAGCAGAATGCACACCCAAGGCACCAAAGAATATTTGGAGAGATGTTTGACACCACTTTGAATGTATTCTCAGTCTTTCCTTTTCTTTCCCCTTCTCTTTATTTGACAGAAATGCTTAGAGATAAAAAACAGCCTGATGGCCCAGCAGAAAGGGACTCAGTCATCACTGGAACATCTCAAAACCCTCATTAGACTGATACAAAACGAGCAGATGATTCAGGTTACCATGACGACCACCACCACCACCTCCCTGCTATCCATCCCCTGGATCAAACCCTCCGCTGCTTCTGCTGCCTTGCACAAAGCCTTGCAGCCATCACAGGGCAACAACTGACAAGAGTCGGCTGCGCGAGGCCTAAGGAAGGGGTGACGAGAAACTTTGTGCACATGAGCACAGGAGAGATTAAATTGAAACAAAGGACAGGAAGAACAATCTCAGTTTTGATACTCTTAGAGACTCGCAGACCAATCAGCCCAGTTTGTAGGTCACTGTGGCAGCAGTTTCCCACAGAGTGGGTTGTGCTGCAGTTTCAAATTTGCCAAGACCTTCAGTGCTTATGGCATTTTGTTTTGTTATGTTGGCCTTAATGTATTTATGACTGAGGATGAACAGGAAAAGCATGGCTGATAGGAAGCAGGATAGCCTTTTAAGGTGGCAGACAGGCTTTCTGTTCTAAGGGGAGAGGAGTTAGTGAGGTATTAGAGAAGTAGTTGGGCTGAAAGCTATGTGTGAGGGAGGGGAAATCAGTGAGATAACCAGAAACTGAGCTACTTAGCACTTGACTGGATTGTTTTCAGAGGAACAAGTTTGGCCCCATTGATTCAGGTGACCTGGAGATGGGGTCATTGTGACCAGAAGAGCATCGCAGAACAGACACTCATAGAGCCTTGGAAACAAAAGATCTTTTTTTCCTGTATTATTAGACTTGAGAATTGCAAATATTTAAATAAAGAAACTGTATGAAGTTAGCATTTCTAGTAAAATATTAAAATATTTTCATGCTGATGCTTCTATATATGCATTCTGAAATATTTAAAAAATACGACTGTAAAACTCCTTTTGCAGGTCCTTTTTACTCATTTTGCTATCAGTGTATTTTTCTCATAGAGTTTTTGTGCAAGGTTTAGCATCAACCATAACAGTGGATATCTTTGATAGCTTGGGTTTCATTTTTTAAAGAGATTATCTTGTGGTTTTCTGTCATTTTGTTAATTTTGGATTTTTTTTTTTTAAACAAGTAAATAGTCTGGGTTTTGTTTCTTGTCAGTACAGATAATATGCCAAAAAATAACTTAACATTTTTGTACTGCATTTTTATTGTTAAAGATATGTAACATGATTTTTTTTTTGTTTGGTTTTGGTTTGTTTTGTTTGGGTTTTTTGTTTTGGTTGGATTTTTTTTTGTAGAAATATCTGCTGAAATGGTTCAGGAAAAAAAAAAAACTGCCTCAAGGGGTTGTTTCTTGAACTGAAGACTTGAACTCAAAACTTCTGGGGGAGGGACAGGGCATGGAAAATTAAAAGGGCTTGGAAGGACTTTGTTTTTGGAAACTTGATTCCTTTTTAACATTTTGTTGGATTTTAGCATATTTGGGAAGTGTTTAGCATTAGCCTGAGAAAATCCCAGTGCACCTGCTTGTTTTACTAGGTGGTCTTCCTTATTCTGCAAGGTCCTGCCTGGCCCCCAGGGCCCTGTCTCCTGCAGCTGCCTGGGAAGGTGATGATGGACATTCCAGTTTTCCCAGCTCACACTCTCCAGTGCCATTGTCTCTTTCCTTATGAGTTCTCCATCAATTAGCACAACAGGTACTTATGGAAAGCCACCAGAGCAGGACACAAGGCTAGTCTCACATCAGCATACCACATGGTGCCGAATAGCCTTTTTTGTTTTTAATTTAAAAAAAAAATAAACACATGAGGGACTGGCTTTTTCTGTTGCCTATCACTAGGCAGCACATGGTCCCTTCAACCATTTTCACAACTCCGGGAGAAACTGTGCAGTACTATACAAATCTATTTTAATACACAACACTCGATTGAACAAAATTTTTATATTCTTCTATTGATGAACAAAGTGAACTAAGTAAAACACAGTTGTTATACATTGGTTAATGTATGCAATTATGCGTTCTGAGTGGCTTTCAATATAGAGGTTTTCAGGTTTCATTATTTTTTTTCCTTCTCAGACAAATAAAATAAAGGAAAAGTGTGGAAGGTTGAATATGTGAAGAATTTCTGAAAAACTGTCTTCAACTGTTAAAAGTAGTTATTTTGAAAAGGGGGCTGTCCAGTGGATAGTGTGCATAGAAAAAAAAAAAAGTGTTTGTCTTAAATATGCCAATGTAGTTTTACTTCTTTATGATGCATTAAACTTGACTGACAATTTCCTGGCATTTTTGTGGTGGTCTCTGCTGCTGAAGGTCACAGCATGGCCTGCCTAGGGCCTGTGGAGTGACTCCCTCCCTGGCTAGACTCTCTCTTGGGGGAGGGTGAGGAGCAACTGCTTCTGATTTCTCTGCCACTGTGTTCTGTTTTCAAACTTAAGCGCTGCAGGAATGAGTACAATACTTTCTGCTTGCTTTCTATCAGGTGTCCTCTTCCCTGAGGGGACTGTGTCTCCCAGGCAGAGGTACCCTGTCCAGTCCCTTGCTGAGCTTCCCACCTCTTGGAATTATCGCCAATCTGCCAGACCCCTGGGCTTTGCTTTCATACCTGCACTTCCAGGTGCTTTTCAAATGTGTGGTGATCCTATTTTATAAAGTAATTTATAAAGCATTTTATAACTGTAGTAAAGAAACAGGGAGAGAGGACCCTCATGGGGGTTGGCTGGTTTCAGTCTAGGGGATGTGATAGAACTTCCTCCCAATAAAATTAATCAAATTAAAACAAAACACTCTTAGAGCTTCATAAAGCCTGCCACAGTGTCTAGTGCTTATGCAATGCAGAAACAGGATTGGGGTTTTCTTGTCAGGGGTAGGGGAAAGGGTACTTTTTTCTCTAGGGAGTGTGTTGCCTTGTCTTCACCTCCTTGAACAGTGTTACTGTTTAATTTCAGGCTTCAATAGGCAAGGGAACTCCGCACTGCACTCCTGCTTCCCCTACAACTCAGCTGCCCCCTCCTTTCTCCCAACCCCTGCTATATGGAAGGCAGGCAAATTTTTCCTGACATTGCTTCCAGTATTAGAAGACACATCTCCCCCATGCTAGAAAAGTCCCCAAATCATATGTCCTTATCATCATCATCATCAGTCTGCCACCACCCTAATCTTTAAACTTAGTGCTGTGCTAACAGACAGAAGCCATTTACAGAGCTCTACATGCTGCTTTAATAATTAACACAGTTGCAAGAGAGTGCAGACTTTGATAGTATTTTAAACTGAGGTTTTGGTGGAGATTTGAAGGAGTCACAGTAGCCTCCATGTTCTTTGCTGTGGTACGGGCGTTGTCTCTGAAAAGCATCAGGAGCTGCAGGGTTCCCAGCTTCCCCTCCCAAGTGAAAGTTATTTTTACAGCTTCAGGGCTCTTTATTTTACCATGACAAACTGTTTTCTGTGCACAGAAAGATAAAGACTCTGTATCTCACGTACCATAAATTATCTTGCAGAGGATTTGCTCTGCAAATAGCCGTTTGAATAAAGCGTGTTGTCTCCAAGCCTGTCAGTTTTGTATTTGCACCTCTTCAAATGTAATTTCACCTATTCTTCCTCCTCACTGTGTCTTGTCCCTCAGAAATGAGAGGAAAATGAATACTTCTCTCTGTTGGGAAGTAATACAGAGCAATGCCAGAATGAGCAACTTTTGTATCAGGATCTCAGATGTTTCGAGGTTTCATACTCTTTAGAGGGAGAAGCTACTAGGACCTAAATGCTCAGAAGTCAGGAAGCAAAGTCAAGAGCATTCAATTGGTTTTTTATTATTTAGTTTACAATCACAGCAGTAATTTTTGCAAGATGTTGCAAGATTATTTTACGTCAGTCCAGCAAGTGGCTTTTCTCATGGCAGACTTCTGTGTAAGGAGGGCAACACAAACTACAGCAGCTAGATCAGGAGTTTATTCCACATGCCAAATAGTTTTCTAGTAGTTTGATAGCCCATTAGGATCACTTAAACTTTAAGAAGAATTCAACTGATACGTACTTTTCGTTCTGTGTTCTGCATGTCATCTGTAATTAGAAATACAGTAATGAAATGAGTGGCAATATCCACATCACATAAAACTCTACTCACTTTAGTCAGGTTTTTCCAATTGCAGTCTATTTTGCTTTGAAAATTAAGCCTGGCTTCTGAGATCAATCACTAGCTACTGACTGAGGCAAACAGAAAATACCAGACTCCCCTGCTGTAAGCCACTTTTAAGTTCATCATGGTGAAGATCATTACAGCAAGAGTTGGGATTTTTTTCCCTCCCTTAAAAAAGTAAACAAAACTAAATTGTCCAGACAGGAAAAAAATACTACAAAGCTTGCTATAATACATTCTAGCCAGGGAGAAGGAAAAACACAAAAAAATATGCCACTGCCCTTTGAAGTTCTTGTTTGCATTTTCCCTGGCAAATTGCAGATAATTCTTTACTCTTTAAATTCAGCAGAAATACTGTACTCCAGCCTTTGATTGAGCAGTTACCACTGAAATTTTTATTCACTTCTGCATTTCATCTTTGGGCTTAAAATGCTGCAATAAATCACCTTTCCTCTCAATGTTCATGCTAGAAACACAGCTGACTGGCAGTCCAGTTGCAGTTGTCACTCTCCCAGTTGCTGAGGGGGAAACTTCAACCATCTCAGCACTGGTGCTACATTGGTTCCATGTGGAAACAGTGCCATTTCACTGCTGGTGTGTGGCTCTGTCTGCATGGTGTTTGTGGTTACCCTGCTAAGCAAGAGTGCTGCTGTGATGGCAGCTCAGTGAGAGGCTGCTCTGGCTCACTCCTTGAACTCTGGAACTCCACATGCTTTGCTTACCTCCCTCTTAGGGAGAGAGAAGGGAAATCTAAGCAAAGCACAGGGTCCTAAGCTAGAACCATGGCTAAGGCCCTGAAAATCAGCGTGACACACAGATTATTTTCCATTGGAGGAGGATTGAAATAATAATTTAATGAGTGAGTCCAATGCCTCTTTAAATCCTATATTCCCTTTCTCCCTGTCATTTTCAAACTGGGGTGCTTTGCTGCAGCAGGGATAACAAGAGACACAGGCTCAGGAAGTGACTTTCTGTCCCTGCATGCACAGGAGCAAAAGCTCCAAGACTGGAGCCACAAGTGCCTGTGACAAGATTTCTTCCCTCTGCACTCAGACTAATCTTGGGATCAATTTTCAATTCCTAGCAGCTCAGTAAACTAAAATGCTTAGGCAATTTATTCTCCATATATTATCAGCTAGATAACACTGGATTTCTCATTTCATGACTGCATTTTATTGTTTTCAACTGAAATCCAGCATGTGTGTTTTCAACAGATTATCTCCATAATCACTTCCTTTTTGCTATGGAAATTAGCTGAAATTTGTTCTTTGATACGAGAGAAGAGTTCACAAGGCCATACTGCACAAAAGCTTGAATCATGCAATTATCATTTCTAAAGAGTAACCGTTATCAAAGTAACTGCAGGGGACCTCCAGGACTCCTCTTAGAGTTAGGAAATTTGAAAAATATATTTCTCTAACATGAATTTCACTCCAAACCCTTCTGAATAATTCATGTGAGCTGATTTAATCCCATAGTTAAGTCTGACACTCAGGACAGAAATCAGGGGGTTCTGCCACAGATGGAGGATTTCAACAGTTCCTCAAGGACTGGGGGACAGAGCTGGGTTCTCATCACTAGGGATTTGTACCCAGGTGCCTTTAGTTTGGGAGAGACCATTCCCTGTGATCAGAGCCTTGTAGAGAGAAAGGCTGGGGTGGAGGTGAGTCCTTTCCTCTTTCTACCCATACTGCCTGCTGGATAGACAGAAAGGCAAAGGGGAGCAGGAGCCCTGGTCCCACATTGTCACTGCAAAGCTGGAAGTGGCACAAGAAGCGGCGACATAGACTCCAGTATCAGAAGGCAAAGTGACCAAGTCTTTATTGACAGGCATGCATTTACAGTGTCGTTAACTTTGCTATAAATGGATTGATTAACACTGAATACTCTGAGCTTATTGGTGCAGGAAGGACCAACACCCTTTGGTAAATATCTTAGCAAAATATCAGGTAACACATGAGGAAAAGAGCATGTGTCTGTTACCCGTGAAGAGGATGTTTTTGAGAATTCTTCCCGAGTCTCTCATAATATCCAAGGGCAAATCCTGGGAACTCTCTCTCTGACCAGGCTGTAATGCAGCCACAGTCCCCCTTTTTCTATTAAAAAAAGAGACAATGTTTGTAATCCCTTCTGCGAGGCCCCTTGCAGGAAGGAGAACAAACACAGCTCAAGAGATTTGAGGTTGCCTTAGAGTGATCAGGGAGATTCTCACATCTGCAAGAAATTAACTACTGATTTCAAGAAACTCACCACCAATTCCAATACAGTAACAAGGCATTGTCAGTCTGCTCAAAGAAATTAGCAGTCCAACTTGTCAACAGCTGACTTTCAGAAACATGAAGGGATGAATGCTCATTCCTTACTTGTAGATGGTCCATCTGATTGGCGATCAGCATTTCGATAGCAACAAGGCATCGTTAATCTGCTCAAAGAAATTGGCAGTCTAACTTGTCAATAACTGACTTGGAAAAATTGAGGGTTGTACACGGCCTTCCAGCACTTGCCCTCCAGGTTCCTCCTTCCAGGTAACAATGGCTTTTCCTGTTTTGCCTGGCCCATCAGTGAAGATGGTGAGGCCTTGCACCGGCACCCTTGGGTTGCGAGGACCGCTTGAATTCCAGAATGTGCGAGAGATCAAGCCATTTGTCCCTCTATTGGCCGATGATACCTGTAGGATGTAAATCTAGATTGGTGATGACAACAGTGATATCAATGGAAGGATCTACTTGATATACCTGATGAGCAGAAAGGGCTTCTTGTACCTCCTTCAGTGCTTGCTGTGCCTCAGGGGCCAATTCCTGAGGTGAATTCAGGTCAGGGTCCCCCTTTTAAAAATCAAAAAGTGGGGACAATTGTGCTGTGGTCAGCCCTAAATAAGGATGTAACCAGCCAATGACCCCCAGGAAATTCCGGGCATCGTTCAGAGTCTTAATAGAATCCATGAATTACACCTCTTGATGTTGAATGGTTTGGTCAAAAATTTTGACTTTCCATTGATACCTCTGCACAGGCTCAGCACGGTTAATTGCAGGCACCGTGAAGGCAAACTTTGGTTTGTCATCAGGGCACAAAGGAATTGTGAAAAAATGCCAGATAGGTTTGCTGATTAGCCACCATAAAGGCAGCATAGGATATTTTCTGCCCTTCATCACATCTCAGCGAATTAAAAATATGTTCTGATTTGTACCCCCCAGGCTACCAGGACATCCTGCCCCTCTTGTCAATCATGCCTCTGAGCCGAGGTGGGCTGGTATCTGGTAAAGCTAGGGTACACAATATTTCTGGCTGCCAATGTCCCATGGGAGCGTCAGTCCTTACTGCATGACTAGGATCACCTAGAGACAAATGCATGATCTTTGCTATTGCTCCATCAGGCATCTGTTCCCAGCTGCCCTCAAAGACATCAATTTGCAGAGACTGAAATAGCACTTGGGCTATATGCTTGGTGTTGAATGAAACAAACGCATATGTGTTCCATGCTCTGATAATTTGCATAACCTGTGTGGAATGTTTGACATTGATTGAAGCAAGCGAATCTGTCTTGCACAACCCACCAAGCTATAGCACTGTGTCTATCAGCCTGTCCTGTGTTTGGGACAGCTTTAAACCCAGGGAAGGCTTGAGCCCCCCTTTGCCACTGAATTCCACAATTCAGCTGTGCCTGATTCAATTGTGTAACCTCCCCTAGGGCTAAATCAAGCATGCTGGCATCCACTTGGACGCCTTCTTCCACCCCTCCCGCAGTGATGACACCGCCCCCAGGCCTCCCCATCCCTTCTAATAAGTTCCAGTGTCTACGTTCTAAAGTCCGTAGTTCGACCGCCTCGCTTCTCAGTCGGACTGTGGCTGGGCAGGAGGGGAGTGTCCAGAGGTCTTTTCAGGGAGAGGTCAGCGTTCTGTGGCGGCGCTGGCGCTGTGAAGGCACATCCCCGGAGGGGGGACCGCTGCTCATCGTCCCCGGTGTCGGTGCCGTCATCTTGGGATAGAGGCATGTGGCCAGCGAAAGAAGAAGGCGCGTCCGCCAGACGCTGGAGCGGAGGGTCGGTTCACGGGCAGCTGGGCAGAGGCCCCTGCCAGGGTGGGCGAGCGGGCTGTGCCGCTGAAAGCGAACGGGGTGCAGGTGCTGCTCCTGTTGCCGTCGAGGGAGGTGCCGACGTCTCCTCCAGGGCGGAGCCACCGCTGTAGATGGAAGCTGAGGGGTAGAAAAAGGCGGGCCCCCCACAGGAGCGGGTATGGCCGCTGCGGACCGCGCTGGCAACGCGGCTGGCAGGGCGGCTGTCGTCGTTTTTGCCTCGGTCAGCGTCTGTGCGCTGGCTGCTGTTTCCTGGGCGGCCACGTAGGCTTCCACCACGTGTCAGTCGGCCACAGCCGTCAGTTCTACTAGAATGGTTTGTTGGTCCGCTGCCACCTGGGTTTCCGCACGCCGAGGCCGAGCCGCTGCCGTCACGGTCCCCTGCGCTTTCATCTGGGCCGCTGCGTGTGCCACCTGTGCGGTCACCGTCTCCAGCACCGTGTGGGCTTCCACCACAATCCAGGCCGCTTCCTGCGCCGCTGCTTCAGGGGAAGGCAGGGAGAGGGGACCGCTGCCACAAGGGAAAACAGGACAGGAATGTCGGGCTCCGTCTGCCGCTTGTGGCGCCGTGAGCGCTGGGACTGGCACGAATGAGGAGAGGCAACCAGCCCACACTGCTTGAGACTCGGCTGCAGAGATCGCCACCAGTGCTTGTGCAGGCGAAAGATAAATCCATTGCACACAGTCATTTGGAGTGGGTGGAACATACTCTCTGGGCGAATGGTAAGTTGCAAAGGGGACCGCCAAGCTCCCCGGACTTCCAGGGAAAGCTGCGGAACAGCTCGCAACCTCTCCATCTTCTTCCCCACGCAACTTCTAGCTGGTATCTATTCCCGTTCCATCCCCGTATCTGCTTTGCTCCTCTCTTCTCTTTCGCTGCCCTTTGGGGTCCCCGCCTTGCAGGCTTACAGAAGGAGTCGTCCAAGTATTCAGTAACGGGGAAACTGTAGCGTTCCCTCGGAAAATCTCGTCCCGCAAGCAGTCACCGAGTCCCCACCAGGTTTGTGGACAAAAGGCATTGTCCTTTTCGAGCGGGAAGCCGTGATTTTCAGCCCAGGCAAGTAAGACACGCAGGGCTCTTTCCGAGACAGGAGTCTCCATGCTTGGTAATACATCTGTCCGTGCAGAAAGCATGGCTGCTTCCTCTGCGGAGAGGCAGTTCCCCATACTTCAGGAAGCCCATTATCCCTCCCCGGCGGCTCGCTCTAACAGTGACCATGTCAGGAAGCACTGCTCCACTCGAGCCTGATGGGCTCTGAGCTGTCTTCCTGAGGTCCCAAATGGGACCGATCCTCTCGAGGATTATACTACCTCAGTCGCTGTGAGCAGAGGGCAGTAAATCGACGTGTCCATCAGTGACTCCTGTCTTCACAGGCTGCTCGGTCCGTAGATTGCCAGATGGCTCTGACTCTGGCCGAACTTCCTTCAGCAGGCTCGGGTTCTTGGCCCCGGTTCTCAACCCCAATCAAAGATGCTGTCCCGGTTTCCTGGATTCTGCTGCAGCTTAATTTGCCAGATGGCGCTGCTCCAGCCAGGTCCAGCTCGGCACAGGGCACTCGTCCCGGTTTGGGTAGTTTGGAGACCTCTCCTGGGTTTCTGGCCGCTGTGCAGGGCACTACTGATATTTTTATTTTTTTTTCAGGCGCAGTACACGCCAATAGTCAGCAGATGTCACTGCATAGCTGGAAGTGGCACAAGAAGCGGCGACATAGACTCCAGTATCAGAAGGCAAAGTGACCAAGTCTTTATTGACAGGCCTGCATTTACAGTGTCGTTAACTGTGCTATAAATGGATTGATTAACACTGAATACTCTGAGCTTATTGGTGCAGGAAGGACCAACACCCTTTGGTAAATATCTTAGCAAAATATCAGGTAACACATGAGGAAAAGAGCATGTGTCTGTTACCTGTGAAGAGGATGTTTTTGAGAATTCTTCCTGAGTCTCTCATAACATCCAAGAGCAAATCCCGGGAACCTCTCTCTCTGACCAGGCTGTAGTGCAGCCACTTCACATCACCCTGTCCTCAGCAGAGCTAATGGCTATCAGAACCAGAGCTTCTGGTTTTCTTAAACAGCATCCAATGACCCTCACTTGGATAACAGGTGTTATCTGATCTTTAAAGAAAAAAGGTACCTTGACACGAGAGAGCACAATTTTGTTTTTCATTCACTAAATGCGAGGAGCTATAACTTGCTAGTAAACGTTTACAAAGCACTAAGAGGAAAACCTGGTGTTTACCATGTGACCGATACTGAAAGAGGGAGTCTGGCTTTAACTATCATTGCAAGTGTCCACAGACAGGCAATTCAGCTGAAGGGATGCTTGCACTTTTTCTTTGTAAAAGTAAAGGGCTCAGAGACAACTGCGGCTGGCATATTCCTGTTGTCTCCCAGCCTATGATGAGAGGAAGAACTAAATGTATGTGGGAGCCCATACCTACCTTGGGGGACATTTTGAGAAAAGCTGACTACCACGAAATCAGGATTTCAGCCCACAGGGCTCTGGTCTATTACTGTGCTAAAGCTGTCCAGGACTTCCATTCCCATTATGCAACAGAGCCTGAAGACCAAATGCCATTTGGTGTTGGCTGGAATTTTTTAAAAGGACAGGAGGAAATGGAAAACTTTTATAGGATTTCCCAGTATTTAATCCCAATGAACTGTTCTAATGCCAGGTGCTTTTTTTTTTTTTTTTTTGAGAGAGAGAGAGAGTGAAATTAACACATCTGGTGGTGGCAAAATACTGTGGTTTTGTTAATTCCCAGACACCACATTCCTCCCCTATCAAAGCACCGTACTGATGTACAGAACCAAGTTGCTGAGCAGTGCTGAGCTTAACTATGTTGAGTTTCAAAACAACAAGGCTAGGAGGCGCTCATGCAAATCTAGAGCTGATGAATTGCAATATGAAACTGTGATAGTTTTGTCCCTGGAAATCTCATTTTGCTGAGCTGCAACAGTCCTGAATTCTTGTTAATTATTCTCTGTGTACTGTGCCAGATTTTATATTTAAATGGGAGCCACAGGTGATTATTACTTGCAGATATTCAAAAGCCCCATGTCTCTATGACACTTGAGGAACAGGAGAAAACACACAGCTGTGCCATCAGAAGTTGGTCCTAACCCATCTTGTTCTAAAGCCTCTATTTTTCAAATTTTAATCACTGCCTAATGCTATAGATGACACCTACTGGGCAAACAAAGGCCTGGCACACCCAGTATTCCACAGCCTCCTGAATATTTGGTTATTTCCTGAGACAAGAATAAATCCTCCTCACCTTCTGTGACAAGATTTTGTTGCACTCTTCACACAGGGTGGCAATTTCCAACTACCAAGAGGAAGGACAGAAGCACAAGTCCTAAACTCACTAAAACTTGTGGGATAAAAAGTGGCTGCGTTTGCAGAGATTCTCCTGAGGTTATTACTGCAATCTAAATATTCCCTATGTTTCATTTGCTCTTTACAGAAGCAGGAAGGTGAGAGCATTAGGGAAAACAGCACTTACCTTTTTTTTAACACTGACTCATTTTCTTTTGCTGTACAAGCAGCTATGATGATAACTTGTTAAATACATGCGATTGCCAAACAGTGTTAAACAACTAAATAGTAGGTTCTTTGAGTTAATCAAAGACAAGCAATATTGATGGCATAGTTAGAAAGAAAACACTGACAATTTTCCCCTTATGCTGGCTAATTATTCATATTTGGACTAATAACAGAAATGTGTAGAAATTATATTAGGTATATTACCCAAGTTGTTGTTCTTACTGCATTCTAAAGAAATTTGAAATTTCTGTCAACTCAACCTGCAAAAGCAATGCAGTCCAAACTCTGGGGTACCCAAAGTTAGTCTATATTCTATATTATGCACTCACCAATACAACTCTACTGATTAAAATCTGAAGAATTTAGAGGAAAATTCCAAGAATTTAGAAGATTGTTGCTCCTCATTTGAACTTAGCATGAAAAAACTTTGACACACTTTGCATGTGCAGCTACAGTGATTAACTGCATATCTTAGATATTTGAAAGCACAATTAGTCATCTACACAATTCAAATTACACAGGAAATATTTTATTCTTCAGGATACATGTCAACCTGATGTGCCATAACTGCCCACATTTCTTTGCGTAAAAGAAGATACCTAAGTATATGGAAAAATAGTTCAAAAACATTACTATATTAACAACTTATTCCACCTGTATTAACTTAATAGGGTCATTCCTCATAAACTTCAAATTAAAAGAAAAAACCATAAAAAATAAAAGAAGATGAACATTCAGGAGTGGTCCAGACATTACCTCTGCCCATGCAGAAAATAATGTCACATGCTTAAGTCTCTAGATCCCCAGACTGGCATGTAGTGCCATAGGGTTTTTTAACATATCAGTTTTTGTCAGCTGCTCAGGTTTAGTAAAGGAGATTCACTTTGATCTAATGGTCTTTTAATGTTCATGTTCATATTCTCCCCATGTGATGGCAGTATACAGGGCACCAGTCTTCTCCCAGCATCTTTGGTATTTGGAAAGAAAAAAGAAAGAAATTGGAAGATTTGAAAGAAACTTCACTCTGTGTTGAAATTTTTTTTCACAGGAGAGCCCTAAATATAGAGATTGCATCCAAGAGACCTTTCCCTCAGGCAGCCTTATTCCATTTTCCCTTCTGAGAGCATTAAGGTAAGATCTTACCAGGCACTCTTTGGCAGTTGAATGTATTCATGTAGAAATCTATCAGCAATCTCTCTGTTCAGTGAAGAGATTCACAGGTTCCAAATCACTCAGGGAGGTGGTTCCTTTCAATGGCCAGATCAAATTCAAACCAAAGACACAGACCAGGCTGGATGCTGTCATTCTGTTACAGATGCTCTTCTGTGAAACCTGTGAAACATACATAGGTATATGCAGACAGGAGAAAAAAGACATGATCCTGTATTGAGGAGTGTTATAAATATCTATTGAACAGTTAGCTTTTCACAAATATTAAAATGAAAAGTAGTATGTGTAGTGCTAGATTAATATGATTCCTTTTAGTTCTGTTATTAACAAAGAAATTTAGAAGTGTTATAAATACTTTTTTTTTTCCCAGAGTTTGTTTTTTTAATAGAGAGTGA
>VWZN01006196.1:0-10079 GCA_013396955.1 Regulus satrapa
AAAGTCAAGTTCAGAGAATCCATCCATCCTTTTCTAACCTCTGCTTAGACAATTGCATCTAGAGAGGAATCAGAGAAGAGGCACCCTCTGTAAGTGTGTATAACTAAAGTCCTTATAACAGACTTTGCTCCCAGCACTGCTATACAGTCCATGTACAGAAAAGCTGATTAAATGATGGCAAAACCCAGTTCCCACTGTATTGATGATGGAGATATGGGGACATTCTGAGTTGTGATCAGAAGCCAAATTTATTGAGTATAGAGGAGTTTTTATAGGGTTTTACTTGTACCTATATAACCCTATATAGCACTTATATAGGGTTGTAATTTTGGTGACAATTTCCCATTGGTTACACTCTTCCTAACATCACATCACCTGGTAAAAGTTTCACAATATTTCTTGGCCACTCCTTGCCCAGGAAGCACTTATCTTGTGTCTGTCTCTCCCATGGTTTCTGCTTAATGAGGCCTAAGATATCAGGCCTCTTTATCAGTTCCATTGTGCTCTCTGTTTTATTCACCATAACACCCCTTTATTCTCAAGAATAGACAGTAGAAATAGATCTAAGTAACAAAAGAGTGACATTTGTACTGGGTGCACCAGGTACAATTCATTATTTGCGTGGATTTTTTTTTCTGAATGTCTTTTATTTTAATTGTAAATTTGTCCCCTTGACATCCAAAAAGTGGACTTCAGAAATGATTACACTTCAGAGCAAACCTTTCTTACATACTCAGCTTGCAGCTCTGGCGGAGAATTTGTCAAATCATCCTAGGAAAGTGTTTTCAAGACCAGTTTCATGCAGTTGCCAGAAGGGCAGAGATAGAGCAGAGTTCTTCAATACATCAGGTGTTTCAACATTCCCACAGAAGTGCAAAGTCAGGGCTAATCACTGCTCTGCTTGAGAACTGCTTTCAGGAGACCATTTTAAGGACTACCACAGAAGGCAAGAAAAAGAGGTCAGGGTATGACTAGACATCCTAACTGTTCACCATTACTGCTTCACTTAGGAAAGATAATTGAAATGTTCACACCAGGAGGGATCTCTTCCCATGGGAGTACACTTATTATCCTGACCAGCAGACAAGAAATTCATCCTAGGAGATCTTCAGTTTATATAAGTAATTTACAAAAAATTAATTGCACCATTATAACTAAACACACACCTTTAAATTCTCCTAAGACAGAGGGCATTCAGTTCAAGCTATTCATTGTCTTATCAGTCCAAGGAATTTCACCCAAGGGCTTGAATCAAAAATAAACATCTTGTTTTGCATCATAGTGTTGTATTCCAAAAGAAGCCCATGTTGGCAGGTCACCTTTTGCCTACTTAGAATTGTAAAAGTTTTCAAATTCTGTCAGTCCAAGCCTCTGCTTAAGCTCTCTACAGTCCAATTGCCAGTCTGAAAAGTTATACACCTATCTTTTCACCTTGCCTTCATCCTATTTTCATTCCATTCTTTACTTTTGCCTGAAACATCCATCAAAGCATTTACTAAATATGGTGATAGGATAGAGATGAAAGAAGAGGAACGAAAAAAAAAAAAAGATTACTGATAAAAGCTATGAACAGAGAGTAAAGCTGAGAGAAAGTGAGAAGTGTGGAGAGGAAAACTGAAATTAAGAGGAGTGTTTGATGAGCAGCTTAGTGGGACAGGATTGTGGGGAGATGTATTAGTGACAGAAATTAAGACAACATCAGAATAATGACTAGGTGATAGCAAATGAGCAGAAAGACTCTACACACAACAAAGTATCATAGTCAGAATTAGCAATAAAGCAAGCAAGATCTCCAAAGAAACATGTTTTTAAATACATCTTTTTAAGAAGATCTCCAAAGAAACATCTTTTTAAAGTGTATGTAACTTTAAACAGAAAATTTAATATATTTAGTTAGGGGTAGATGGGGGAAATGAGCAATGACCTACACAGCTGGAGACCATACCATTGACATTTTTTAATGCCATGTATCCATGAGTTTTTACACTGTCAGGTACACAAGGTGAATACTTTCGGAACTTTAAAGCTTTGCAGAGCAAGCTCTGTGTCTTCTCACCCACTGCTGCTCTGATGGGAGTGTAGGTGCTGTTGGCTGGGTCACATGGCATTGCAGACACCTTGCAGAGGCAATGATTTTCTGATGATATTTCTCTTTCATAAAATGAATATATTGAGTACCCCTGTGAATAGGAGCAAGAAATTGATCCTTACAGCAGTAGGTGGCTTAGCTAGCAGACAGCAGTGGTGTCTCCTTTGATGATTTTGAAGAATCCCGCTGACAGGATCCGAAAACTCGTTTCCTTAGCAACCACAGATGATGCATGACTGTATTATGTTTGATTCTCCAAACATCATTTCAACTCCTCCCTGAGATTTAGTTCTTGTTTGTTTGTCAAGCTAGTGTCTCTGAAAAGCATGTTCCAATGAAAGACTCTGAAAATTAATCCTCCACCCATTTCTCAGTAAAAAATATGTCTTTTCACTCATAGAGAGTTACACTTTCAATCAAGCAAATGAGATTGGGCCCCTCTCCAGATTTCACTGCCAGGACAAGTAAAGTACTTTCCAGGAGGGATAAAAGAGAATTTGTCACAAGAGCAAAAGTTAACCACCACAGCCCACCAGGTGGAGGTGACCGACTGGGGAAGGAATGACAGATTAATATTGATCCTGCATAAAGTGGAAAATAAAATATAGACAGTGTGGTTTTGCAATCTAGGTTAAAAAACCAAGCAGAAGAACTTCTCAGGGTGTGCTTTGGGCCATGGAATAGGGGACCTAATTAGCCATAAGACTGTATTGTGATAAAAAGAGAATATAAATATTAATGAATATCAGATAACCCTCCAGGATACAAATAAAAGTATGATCCCGGAGAAAGATAATTTCATATAAGCAAATCAATTTTAATGCAATTAATATTGTGCTTGAACATGTTCAAAAGATGGGTGTGTTAAAATAGGGCATAAAGAATTCTTTACCATTTATAACATAGACATAAATGCTACAAGGCAAACGTAGCAGATGGGGAATATTATTAAAAGTGACCCATCCCGACTTCAAGGATAATGAAAGTCAGTATGCACAAATTTAAGTTCTCACATATAGAGATTTTGACTTGCCATTTTAGAAAGTGCAGAAAGAAAGTGTCTTTAGAGAAGCAGAGTTCTGTAGACATGTTTTTCCTTTTTGAGGCTTTTGTTGGTTTCCCCCTCCTCCCCTCTACAAGCACCTGAATTAGCTCATTCTAGGCCTGATGCCTCCCACAAGGCTGAAAGCTTCCCTTGCCAAGGGGGCACATCGTTGTCTCCTGTTCAGCATGGGGCCAAATTTCAGCAGATCAGCCTCCAGCCTGCAATGGCTCATCTGATTATTACACTCCAGGTGCAGACCTGTTGAACTTCATGACCAAACCCCTCAGACTATTTCTCCAGCCTCTGAAGACACCTCTGAAGGGCTACAAAACCACCTAGGAGCTCTATCAAGAATTCCTCCCCCCTTAGGATCATCTGCAAACTTGATGACTGCTCTCACTCCATTCATTCAGCTCATTAATGAGGATATTAAGCAATATTAGACCCATTATTGACTACCAGTAGACTTGCCCAGGGATTGGTCTTAGAGCTAGGCTTAGTACAAATGATTCCAATGCTTTCAGCCAATGTTTTCAGTCCCACCTCACTGTCATTTACCCAGTCCATACTCCACAGGTTTATCAATGTTGATATCATAGGAGACAGGGCTGAAATCAAGATAGACAATGTCCATGGCTCTCCCCTCATCCACCCATCCTGTCATCTGATTGTAGAAGGAAATGTTCAGGCCCAATTTTCCCTATGTTAAGATTGCATGTTGCCCACTGCCAATCACCTTCCTTTCTTCTCATGTGTCTGGAAATGGTATTCAGAATAGTTTTCTCCATCATCTTCTCAAGAATCGAGGTGAGGCTGACCAACCTGTAGTGCCTCAGATCCTCCTCCTTTCCTATTTGTATGACAGAAGTGGAATTTCCTTCCAGTCCAGTACTCGGGAACCTTTCTGTCACTGCAACTGTTCAGAGATAATCTGGAGTAGCCTTACAGTGACATTGGACAGCTCCCTCAACATTTGGTGGGTACATTCTCTGGCTCCAGTCTGCTTCAGCATTCCCCAATCTGATCCTCCTGCATCAAGATCAAATCTTCCACACTCACCTTGGGGAGTCAGGACACTTAAGGGCTAGTCTTAACAACACAGACCAATATGAAGAGATCATTGAGTACCTTGTTTTTTTCCAAGTGCTTTGTTACCAGGTCCCCTGCTTCATCCACCAGTATGTGTCTGTCTTTCCTTTTGATGTTGAAATACCTGAATGGAAGTCCTTCTTGACTGAATTTCAGGTGGATTTAAGCTTTCTCCTGTCCCTCCACTTTAACGCAGTGTATCTATACTTCTGTGGCACTAACACCAATTGTATGCTTTTTTTATCAGGGTCTCTCAGCTCGTTCCTGTAGGCCTACTCAGGTCTATAGCACCTGGCTTCCTGCACAGGGACCATTCTAGAGATTGGAGCACATGGCTTTGGAAAATTATCCAACTCTCCTATCTCCTCTTCTTCTTTACCGGGCTATATTCTACAGTATCCTTCCAAGCACATTCTGAACAGGCCTGAATCTGTTCTCCTGAAGGACAACACCTTGATCCTCCTTTTTTGCCACTTAAGATCAAGTTAGGATCATACCAGATCATATGCACAGCAGCCAAGGTTCCTGCGCCCAACCATAAAATCCTTAAACAATTCTTTTCATTGCATCCTGAATGTCCAGATGACAGTTCTATGAAGGGGTGAAAACACTTTATTTCATAAGGCCCTGTGGCTGCTCCTACAGCCAGAATGGAGAAAACTCTCAAGTTAGGCTGTTGATTTCCCATAAGAATCTCAAGAACATTGCTATGGGAAATCAAAGAGAGCTCTCAAAAGCATCCTGCACCTGTTACTGTAAAAGAGATAGTTTATGTTTAGTATGTTTACCCTGAAAGCTGTCTTTCACCAATGGTGTGAGGGGTGGTTCAAGACCTGTCCTGAACATGTATAAATATTCAGGCTTTTCTCAGTAAAGATGCTTCTTGCCTTCTTTGACTTGGAGTCAGCTCATCATTACTGTGGCATTGCTAGGCTTGGACAGAGAAAGGGCCCCACTGTCTGCAAGGCAAGCTTATTAAGAAAAAAACATTGCTCAAACCTCCCTGTTGTTGAAATCCTTTCCTGTTCAGAGGCTAAAATCCACCCAAGTTCAGGTACTTCCCTGATGCAGTCAAATATAATCCTGTGGTTTAAATACTTCATTAGTCAGTGCTTTTATCCTTATATGTGTCTTTAATAACTACTGAAGGTCTTTTCTTCCATGAATTTCTCTAATTGCTTTTAAACCAATTTATACTTTGGCATCCACAGCATCCTTTGGCAAGGAATTCTACAGCTTAATTAAGCATGGTTTGAGCAGAACTTCCTTTTGTTCCTCTTAAAACCTCTCATTATTTAATTTTGTACTTTCCAGTTTTTTTTTAATAATAAATAATGAATAATCATTCTCCATAATTTATTTCATTATTTTGGATATGGTTATTTAAATATACTCCCTCAGACCTCTACCCAATAAAATAGCTAGCATTTCTAAGTATCTTTTCAATCTCTACAGTCTCTCTTGTTGCTCTTCTATACCTCTGGTAATTTTTATATCCCTTGTTCTTATCTTTCCCAAATTCTTATATTACCTTTGAGATGAGAGGATCAGAACATGTAGCATCTGAGATTTAAATGCACTAGAAAGATATATATGTTGACTTACAATAATGCTTCTTAGTTTTCCCTTTCATCTGTTCCAGAAAATTCCTACACACTTTTTGAGCACAGAATTTGTGTTTAGACGCAGCAAGGGTTATTTGGGTTTTTTGGGGGGTTTTTTTGGGTTGTGTTTTTTTTTTTTTTTTAGGGAGAGGATGGTTAATGGATAATACAGAGTTTCTCAATGATATAGTAACGAGTGTTTCTAGTTTTTATCTGATCTGAGTTTCATCTTCCCTGAATTTCCTTTGCTGTTTTTTCCTCAATCATATCCGGAAAGTGAAATCACTCTGCAGGTACTCAAAGCTGGGTTTTGGTTTTACTTTGATCTATACTTTTGTATTATATAAAATTTGTTACCTAATATTTTGATGCTTTTGCAAATAGTTTATGAAAAAACTGAAGAGGACTTTAGCTTCAATCTATTTATTTGTTGAGCAGGAGTATTTTCAACTGTGTTCATTTGTCCTCTTCTGCTGTGTTTCAGTCTTTAAAACAGCAAGATTTTATTGCTGGTCATGTCATTATATTTGAGAAAAGCCCCTCCTTCCTATATGATTTCTCTTTTTTAAAATTTTTATTAAAAAAAACCAAAAAAAAAAAAACCAAAAAAAACCAAACTACTTTCTTCTAAAAGGAAAATTTCTTCCCTATAGCCCTATATCACCTTCCTTCCTTCCGTCCTTCCTTCCTTCCTTCCTTCCTTCCTTCCTTCCTTCCTTCCCTTCCTTCCCGCCTTCCACGCCTTCCTTCTTTCCTTTTTTCCTTTTCTTTTCTTTTCTTTTCTTTTCTTTTCTTTTCTTTTCTTTTCTTTTCTTTTCTTTTCTTTTCTTTTCTTTTCTTTTTTCTTTTTCTCTTTTTTCTTTTCTTTTTTTTCTTTTTTCTTCTGGAAACTATACTCAGGAATTTTATCTCCTCTTTGACAGCTTAAACTTTGTGTCCATAAACTCTCAACTCTCTATTTTTCCAGTGGGACATCAGTTCATGGCATTTACATCTTACTCAAGATGAAGAATTCACGTGGTCCTCAGTTAACCTGAGGATATATAGAGAAATAACCAATAATCAAACTCTCCCACTACCATAGCACCATCCTCAGTTGAACTCTGACTCTCCCACTGGGAGCGGACAAATCCGTAAGTCTGTTACCTGCTACAAACATTGCTTGCACAATTCTTTTTGTCTTGATCCACTCAGTCTTTCTCTATTTCTGCCAGCTTAGAATTAAGAGTTGTGCTGTGTTGTAACTCTGTACCTTGAAAACATACCTGTTTGTTTTCCTGGGCTCCTGTCAGTGAACCATACTGGCACAAGAATCCATATTTTTTGAGGATCACCTCATGCACCCAGTGCCATTCACAGAATCACAGAAGTATTAAGATTGGAAAACATCTCCAAGGTAAAGTCCAAACTTTGACTGATCACCACCGTGTCAACTGTGGCACTAAGTGCTGCACCCAGTGGTTTCTTCAACACCTCCAGGGATGGTAACTCCACCACCTCCCTGGGCAGCCCATTCCAATGCTTGACCACACTTACAGTGTGTGACTCATGTCTGACTTGAGCCTCCCTTTGCACATCTTGAGGCCATTTCCTTTTGTCCCATCACTGGTTGCCTGGGAGAGGAATCCAACCCAAACCTTGCTACAACCTCCTTTCAATCCACTAACCTTCATGACAGGTAACCAGACCCATGGTTATGCTCCATGCAGAAAATTCTGAGACTTCCTTTCCCCCACCTCAGACTGTTACACCCCAGACACTGAAAGACTAAACCAAGGCTCTTTTTCTCTGGGTAGACACACAGGAGAAAAATCCAACCAAATATTCTCAAGACATGGAAACACACAGAAGTTTGCTGAAAAACTATAGAAAATTAAGTAACATTGCAAAGAAGTAAATACAATTCAACATCACTTATCCTGGCACAGAGTTAGCCCAATGAACACAGAAAACTTTTAAACCCATTTGATGTTGCATTATGTGAGAAGAGAGAGGGAGAAGAAGAAAGCGAGGAAAACAGAAAGACAGGAAAGATATAGTAAAATAGACATAGCTTACCAACTCCTGGGTTTCAGCAATGTAAGGCTTCAAGATGACGGCAGGGGTAAAGGATAACATGCTTGCCTGGTGATGATCATTCTTACACCTTTTCAGCCCACACTGAGGCTTCCTCCCAGGAGGAAGTGCTCCTCCCAGTGAATCCTCCTCCGAGGAAGGCTTCCTCCCAGTGAGTCTCTTGGCAACTCATGGTTAGGCAAAACTGGGGCTGCCTCCAGGGTGCCATTATTGACCAAGACTGCGGGGCTGGGGGGTATGGTGGCAGGGCACTATCTCACCACAGCAAGGCCTGACCCACCCCCTACCACACATTCAAAGTTCCCAAGATGTCTTGAAACAGGTTACTTTTTCCAGTCTCTGACTCAGACACATATACTTTTTTTCCAAATTCTATTTGGATTTTCTTCTACATTTCAATTCATAGAGAGACAGAGGAAGAACTAAGTAAAAATCACAGACTTATTTTTTATTCTTCTTTTAAACCACCAAGCTTCATCTTTCTTCTGCCTGCTCCTCTGCCTCCAATGGTTATTACCTCTGGACTCCAGAATTTTCTTCTCCTCAACTCTCCTAAGCCTTGGGTTACTCCACAAATATAGTTTTGTTAGTGCTGGGGTTTTAACAGTTCACGAGCTTCCTATCCAGCAGGCTTCCCAGCCACTCTGCTAAGACTTGTGGTTGCAACTATCAGACAACATTAATCTTTTCTTCATGCACTCGTGGACAGAGGTTTAAAACTAAATGTATTTAGATTCAAGAATACATTTAACAATGATGTGTCCTTAAAATAGGACAGTAGGTATGATCAGGTGCAAATCCATGCATTTTACTACAAAGTGGGAAAACAAACTTCTCACTGAATGCTAAAATACCTTATGCCGTTTATTTCCCTTCAATACTGAGGAAACTTTAAATGTTAGAAAACAAAATTTCATTCTGTTAACCAGCATATAATTGCATCCCAAACACCAGCTATATCATGAATCATCACAGAAGCCTTGCATTCCCAGAAGAGCTGTCACAAAGATGGAAAATGAATAATTGTCTTTGCTGCTATGTGTTGTTGCTCCTGCTGCCCCACTCCATTAAGGAAGAAATCAAAGTACACAAAAGAAAACTCATTAATTCTTACTCCTAATCCCTTTCAATATAAATCACCCTTTTTCATGCATTGTATAACCTTTGTCCTATAGATTTACACAGTTAACACCAAGAGCATATAAATATGGAAAAGTCATATCACTGCAGTAGAAGTCATCAAATGAGTTTCAAATAACTCTTACTGAAGATTTGTATTCTTCCATTCCTAGTGGCTTTGTCAATTTGCATTTTCCTTCTCCTCTGTCATTTTTTTCCTCTACTGACTTTTAAAATCAACATTTTTTTCCTTTGTCTTGAACTTGTTCCAGACTAAATAAGGAAATGCACTTGATCTGTGCCATGCATAATATATAGGGCTCATAAACACAAGACATTTCAAGTTTTCAAAGTTGCAGTGAAGCAAAGAAAACCCTTCAAATACCTGTTTTGACATACTTTCTCATTATCAGAGAAACACAGTCTGACAGCCTCAATACACATGAACACCTAATCAGACTAAAGAGAGAAGATTTTTAAAAGTAGTTTTGTGCGTATCATAAAAATATTGAAATCAAGAAACTTAAGGAGATGTCTGCACAATATTGTTCATGCTGTTACTTCTTTAATTCCATCAAAATGGAAAATAGTGTGAAGTAAATTGTGTTTACACAGTAGAGAAAGTAATACATAATTTAAAAAAAAATTAAACAGCATTGAAAGACAGGTTTAGATGAAGAATAGCAGTATAACATTCCATCTTGATTTCAGCATTTTATGTACCATTAATTTTTAATAGATTCTGTGAATGTTTGCTGCCAAAAAATAGATAAAATAGATTTAAAGGTGGTCTCTCTTATCTAATCCACATTAGATTCCTTTCAAATCCTGAAACAAATAGTATGATTAATACAAATCAACAATTCATGAAACAACTTATAACTTGTTCACTGCAGTTCCCTGGTACTCACCCTTAAATTAAATTAAGAGGAGAGTTGTCTACTAAGAAGAATCATTTTGTTTGGTAAAGGTAATAAGAAAACAAAACAAACAACTTCAGCTGTGCTAGTGATATATATAGAGACCTTACGAATAAATATCCAATAACCAAAAAAAA
>VWZN01006196.1:10100-39477 GCA_013396955.1 Regulus satrapa
AAAAAAAAAAAAAAAAAAAAGTCACATAAATGTTGCCTCAGCCAAGTGCAGTAATCCTTTTCCTTTCTATTTTACAGAGAATTTCTAGCCAATTCATTTTGTGAAGAAGGGTAACAGCAAAATTGAGTTTTGGGCAAACAAGATTAAAAGGTTGTAACAGTATTTTACAGTGAAAGAGGATTAGACATTGTAGGAATTATTTTCTAACAAGTTAAATGGCCCTCTGGGTGGACTGAGATGTTATTACATGTGCAAATTACATATATAAAACTAACTTAAACAATTTACTTGTTGTCAGTCACTGATTTCTATTAGTCAGACATTAGATGTAGCAAACAGTAGTATGGAAGCTTATGGCTGAAGGCTGGAGAGACAAACAGAAGGAACATTATAACTTTGCCTCTATTGAGATAAAAATGACAAGAGAGCAAAGAAAGGAAAAGAAAAAAATACCAACATTTAACATATGTACCATTACATAGTTGAAGAATCTCTCAAGTAAATACTTAAATCTGGATTCAAGACTGAAGACAACTTGTAGAAAGAAAAAGATGAGAGAGACTTCTGGAGTTAACTTGTCCCATTTCTGCCAGTTTCACATTGACTCTGAAAGAACCATTATATGGGTTTCTGTCAGTTTCTCAGGCAGATACTGGGGAGACTGCCGACAAAAAGAGCTGATAAAATAAATAAGAGAGGAGAAAATATTTAATTCCTTGAAAAAGCGATTATTTCTAGATTAGCTATAGTATTTTTAGAACAAATTTAATACCAAGAGTCTTAACTCATGCCTATGGCTCAATTTTTTTTCCCCATCAAGGATTCATTAAACCTTTGATTAGGTTAGGTAAATAATTCAGATAATTTTTGTAAGACACAACAGAAAATAATACAATTGATTAAAGAATTGGTTATTTATGGTTAAAGGCCAACTTTTGAAGGCAGTCAGAGGGAAGACCAAAATATGAAACCTATTTGAGAGCTTTCCAGCTGATAACTGGTTAAATGGGTACAATATACAAAGGACATGCATGTTCTCCTATGCCCAGGTTTATTTGAGTGGTTACAGCACACTCCAGTTAAAAATTTAGTGCAGTCTGAATGCCTCTTAAATAATAAATAGGGAACATCTTCCTAACAAGAGCTCTGTGTTGTTCTGTCTCTTTTCTGAGTGAATGATTCACATTTTCAGCTCCCATTCCTTATAGTATCTCAATATCTAGACATCTAAACAAAGCTACAATGAGGACATCTGGGGTCCAACAATTCATACTCCAGAAGTTCAGCAAAAAACAGAGCAAATGGATTTCCTACTTCATTGTATATTGTTTTAATTTCTTCCCTAAAAAACAAAAAATGTAACAGGGATACATTTGTTGAAACTCTTAAGAGTGTACAAAATAATGCAGACATCTTTTTTGGAAAGTGGCAAAGAATTAGATTATAGTAACTAAATAATGCAAAAGTATGTGGTTAGTCCATTAAAANTTTTTCTGGTGAATGAAAACCAATTACAGCCAAAAATTTCCCTCATGAAACAGAGTCAGGAGTCCACACTAAAATTGTGCCATTAATAATAAGACACTCCATGTTCTGTATGGCTCTATTTCAGATATATACCTGGAAAGGATTTGATAAGTTGTCTTTGGATAGACAGAATAATCCAAATAGCAGAGGGATGCACCAAGAAACAAGGATCATTAACTGAACTAATAATTTCGTACACTTTAGGATAAATTACTAAATATATTTTAATAATTGAAATAAACCTTACCAATTCCTCCACTGATGATTGCAGCACAAAGTGAGTCACAAAAAGGACCAGTGAGAGTGGTAATGCTCATTTTTTTCTTGGTCTTCATCGTCCAGGAGTGATGGAATCATTCCATTCATGACCATCCTTCATTCTGGAATACCTATTCAAAGTAACTTTTTGTCACTAACTAAAAGATAATACAGGAATGAGCTTCAAAATTAACTTTTTTTTTCCTATAGCATCTTAACAAGTCTTATAAATAAATAGTACCTTGACCCTGTATCTCTTCACTCTAGCAAGATTTTAACTTTGCGATATTCTGAGAAACAAGTTGTCTAAACCACTGTCAATTAAAAAGCTTTAAAAAAGGTTCATATCTTGCAGAAAACTCATCAACAGGGTAGTTAGCAAAGGTTCACAGGAAAAATAAAGCAAACTAAAGCAGAAAAGTAAAATGAATTAAATCAGCCAAATGTGTTTCCTGCCTTTAGTCCTTCTCAATACTTTCATTTATGAGCTAGATAATGAAGGACTTTCCTTGAATTTTAAGTCAATATGAATACAGGAGGTAGGAGAAAGGTGCACAATGTGCCTTCACTGCTGCCAAGAAGGACGTGATTTAAAAAATTTGCTTGACTAATTGAAGCTACACCCTGAATTATGTATAGGATGTAATTCCTTAATGGGGAGAGAAAATTTTTATTAGGTAAGAATAATTAGCCATGCAAACACAAGCACTTAGTGATGAAATAGCAGGTCTATAGGAAAAGATGTGTGGATTGTAAAAGAAGATTTATTTGAAACCTGTGGAGACAGGATAACTTTACCCAGTATTTGCTAAAAGCATCTATAATAAGAGGACATCACATGTGCTCCACATTCACTCAAGATGGGACAAGAAATTTACAAATTAAACAGTATTAGGAAAGTTTTATTTCAGGTGTCAGTTGAAAAGTATTTTAAAAGTAGAAATGAATTTAGGTGATCCTGATGGTCATGCTACTGGTAATTTTAAAGAACCAAACAAATAAGAAAAGGTTGGTGTAGATTTGGGGGAATGAGTCAGGACAAATGATTTCTTGTGTAACACTGAACCTTATCTTTTAGGATTATCAACTAATCACTCTGTCCTCAGCCTTGCACTTGCATTTCTGTTGGAGAGAACTCAATCATTTGTTTCATTGACAATTAAATTTCCATCTTTTCCCTACTTATAAACTTGCTGAAATATAGGTTTTAAATGCCATTTATGTTCTTTGTCCTCCTGATGCATGTTTAATGGCCACCGCCACTAATATTATGTAACAACATCTTATTATTACATTCTCTTGAGAGCAAAATGCCAAGAAGTTTAACAGCTTTAAGCTTAGAATCAGCACAGAGCTGTCATTGTTTCTTCCATCACTTTTAATTTTGGAAAGTATGAGAGAAAATTCTCTTGCCTCATTTGATGTGTGTCATCAACTGCAAAATCAGAGCTAACTGCAGTTTTCATACCCTGAAAACCAGCATGTCAGGAACAGAGCTGCAGTCATCAGTTAAATTAGCTCTGAGCACGCTGGGCTACTATGCTCTCATAGTATTAATTTTTCATAAACAGAAGTTGTTTCAAAGAATAGAAGCCAGTATAACTTAGAATAATTTCTTAATCTCTTCCTTTTGTTTTAAGATTTTTCATTTATATCTTGCATATTCCACTACTTGGAAAAGCATAAACTCAGCATAATTATTAGATTACATGGGAGATCCCAATATTCCACTCAGCTAGGGTCTTCTTGAAGGGAAATTGAAATAATATGCCATGACTTTTACCTTGTTGTTCATATCAACTGTTATTATATATCCAGCAATGAAACATGTTTTAATGCTTAATTATGGACATGCCAATCAAGACCACAGCTAAAGATAAATAACTTTTGCTCTTCATGATGAAAAAAGGAAAGTAGTTAAAATACAAAAGATCCTTGATATGTTTATAGATAAATAAGTCATTATAAAGCAGGTTTCCAAAAAATCATGGGGGTCCAACAGACAGAAAACTGAAGAGGAGCTGTCACTTCCCCTTTGCAATGAGCAAGGTCAAGCACGTCCTATTTTTTTTTACTAACAAAATTGTGACCAGGAGGCCAAGGCAAGTGATTCTACCCTTCTCTTTCTCTGTGTTTAACTTAACTCTCTATCGATATATAAAAGACACCGACATACTGGAGCATGTTCAGCAGATGATCACAAAGACAAGTCGTCAGTGCATCTCATAATGTACAAAGGAAGCAGAAAACTTGATTTTTTTCATCTTGAAGAGCTTCAGGAGAGAGCTTACTGCTCCCTAGAACTCCTCACAACTGGAGCATGTTCTAAAGAAGCACACAGTATCTTATCAGAGATATGCAGTGAAGAGAAAAGGGGCAAACAGGCACAAGCTGGAACAACAAGTTTCACTATGTTATTAAATGATAAAAAAAAATTAGAATAATAGAATGCTTTGTGTTGGAAGGAACCTGCAAGTTCACCTAGGGCAGGGACACATTGCAGTAGATTAGGTTGCTGAGAGCTCCCTCCAGCGTGGCCTTCAACACTTGCAGGGGTGGAGCATACCCCATTTTCTCTGTGAAACTGCTTCCATTGCCTCAACATGTTCACAGTAAATAATTCCTTCTAAATATATATTCTAAACCTACTGTCTTACAGTTTGAAACCATTCCCTCTTTTCTTGTCACATGTCCTTAAAAAAAGTCCCTCTCTGAATCTCTTGTAGCTCTCTGTAGGTACTGAAAGGTGTTTTAAGAACCTCCTCTTCTCCAGGCTGAGCAACCAGACCCTCTCAGCCTGTCCTCATAGGAGAGGTGTAGAATGGCAGAATTTGTCCAGAGATGCTGTGAATACTCAATCCATGTAAATTGTCAGGTTCAGAAGGACAAAACTGATCAACTTAATCAACATGGGCCTGATTTGAGCAAAGATTTAGACAGAAATCTTTGTGTTTTCTGCTCCACTTTACTCTTTGGTTCTATGTTACATCATTTGCTTTTATTATATGCAATCATGTGTCCTTTAACTCCCTAAAATCTGGGAAAAATATTTTCACAAAATATTTTTAGGAGGAATGCCTGGTTTGGACCATTAATTTTCAAAAAAGAAAGTTTCTCATTTTGCTCTGCCAGTTAAAACCTGTTCTACTGAAGGGGCATGAGGTGAATGAATGCATTTCAAAATGCTTTGTCTTTTAGGTTATTTATGCATTTTCAAGATTTTCTGCCATGATGATGACTTCTGAGCTTCCTCATTCTCCTTTTTTGACTCTCTATAAGATTAAATACTTTGACTGGAAAGAAAACATCTATTCTAAAAATGATTTGACATCCATTCTTTTGAGAACAAAAAAGTAGGGGGAAGGATGTCTTCCAATTAAGCTTTGCTAATGACAATTCCATTACTGATAAACAATGAAAAGTGCCAACATCAGCTTGAAAGAATATGTTTTTCAAAAAAACTCTCAACCCTGGCATATTATTTGTCAGTCCCTTGTGAAATTGAGTTATTACAAACAAATAGCACTGAATCCAATAGATTAAATCTAATCACTGAAAAAAGTTATACTCCAGTTTAAAAGGTTTGACCTTTTAAAAGTATTCCTACTTCACAGTGGAAAATTATATATATAAATATAAAACTTATGTCATTTCTCCAGAGTATTACTTGCACAACAGAATACAAATAGAGTATATTTAAAGAAAGAATTGAATTTACTATCTATATAATCTTGAGGTGAATGTACACTAAATAAACCACTCTAGTGCAAAGTTGCTGAAAACTTCCTTGGCTTTATACTAGAAAATATTTATGCACAATTAAATTTGAGTTTTCTATTTACACTTTAAAACATAAACATTTCTCAGTGTTACAGTATTAAACTCAGTATTAAACTGCCCTTTTCACAGCTCTGGAAATAAGAAAGTAATGTTCCTCATTCTTTTTGAACATCACTTGCTGCTTTGCAATTCTTGTCTATCACCCCTGATTTTTAACTGTTTAAAAACCTAAAATACACAGGTGAGAATGTGTGCAGAAATTGAGAAATGCTGTATTAATTAAAAAAAAAAAAAAAAAAAGGAAACAACATTCCATCAGTGAAATTCTGGAGCTGATGCAGTTTTCAATGAAACAAACCTAGCTAGACATGCATACAAATCTCAGACATAATGAACTGCAATTCACTGGTAAAAGATTTTTATACCAAACTTCAGCTTCAGTTTTCAGCTGAAATCCTCTGAAATTTGAGGGACTTCCTAAATAGGACTTTTCAAGAAACCACATCTCTCACTGAAGCAAGAATGGAACTGTGCTGAAAGAACAAAACCCTAAAACATATTTAGGCACCTGATGATGCAGATAGATACCTTTAAAAAGTGTTTAAGAGAGACTGGCAGCCCTCCTGGAAGCTGGACAAAGGTCAAGGATTCATAAGAATACAGATGTAATAGGGAGCTGCTACTGTCCAAACTAAAAATTCAGATTCTCAAAACATTGATGAGCTGCCACAGAATCCTAGAAACATCTGAAGTTTATCATCAGTAACATAGAAACCAATAAAGTTGAAAACAGTACCTAAAATATCTATTTATTGACAACTGCAGTATGGTCCAGCTAGTGACTTACATGAGAATCACATACTAGAAAAAGACCATTCCCTGCAAAACTGCTCTGAAACAAAGAAAACTCAGCAAAAGATGAAGTAAATGACATAGTATTTGCCAGAAGTATTTGACTTCAGAAGTTTATTGGAAGTTATCCGCATTCCCATTTAAAAACAACAACAACAACAACAATAACAACAAGTCAAATTGCCATTTTCATCTTTTGTATTCAAAGACCAGAGAAATGCACTTCAGGGCAGCAAATTCACACACGGCTGAAAGATGGAGAGTGTTTCTTATCACTCGGAGCAACTTCTACAGCTGATTAATAAATGCCCCAGAGATACTCCAAAGGGATCTCTCTCTCACACAGTCTTCATCCACTGTTGTGAACTGAGGACGCAGGATCATTGAAAGAGTTAAGAGAGAAACAGCTCTTCTAGCTTGGTGCAGAAAGTGATGATCTTTACCAAGAAGTTGCTCCAAAGAAGCACTTTGCACACACTCATCTACCTGCCATGTATGTAATTTTGATTCAATTCAAATTCAGACTTCAGGTTCTGAACATACTGGGGACATTAATTTTCCAATGTTCCTTCTTTCTGGAAGCTGAAATCCTTCAACTCAGGAGCTCACTGGATGGGAGGAGCAGCAGGTCCTCATGCTCTTTAGCTTGGTTAATCTGCCCTTACTAACTTCCAGGACAAGTGAATAGCCTCACAATGCATGTGGATGCCACACTCCTTAACAGTTGCTCTTAGAAATAAGATGGCAAACAGGTACCATAACAAACCTTAAATTCTTTCTTTTCCTTGGGAATGTACCTATGTAAGGTCTACTTGTGCAGGAAAATCCTTCTAAACATTCAAATTTCCTGAATCATGAAATTACCTTATCCAGCAGAGCTGTGCAATGCTACATTTTAAATAGGATCGATCACACTTCCAACACTGCTGTGAATTATAAAAGAGCCTTGGAAAGGTATCATGTCATCCTTCTGTCACATTTAAGTTTGCACCTTCTAGAGTGTATTGTCATACCTTTTTGGTTGCTCCTGCTGAATACTTTGTGAATTTTCCACCCGTGCATCTCTAAGCTTTTCTATGAGCTTTGCAGCAAACTCCCTCCCCATCCCACCCAACATCAGGATGAACACTCAAGGGTCTTGATCTGGACAACATAATGATATAATTCATAAAGTCAGTCCATGGCAATGAGACCTTTTACAAGTCAATGATTTTTGCCTACTATAAGACAGAATGTATAAAAGTTACACAGTTACTTCAGCTTTTACTATCTGCTTAACCAATCACTTAAACACATGCAAGAGTTTGGCTGAGCACAGAGGTAGTTTACTGAGTTATAACTTCAGGGGTACAGGATAAGCACAGACCTAATTAGCCTGCCAAACCTGCATTGACCCTGCTCCTGAGATTATTAACTTTCAACTGCTTCTTTGTCAAGAAACGTCAATTAACTTACTACAAGAAACATAGGTGGGAAAACTAAATCTATCCTTTATTGGTTTGATTTTCTCTGTTGTTTCTGTTTCCAGCTCACAGCCCAGTAGGAAGAAATTCCCTTGGTGCACTGCTTGATGTACACCTGAACACATCAATTTAAAGAAGACATGTCCTGTTTCTACTCCTTATTAACTTCAAGTGGGCAGCAGCCCAAAAGACAAAAGGATGAAACCTCCCAGAAGACTGAAAAAGTTTAAAAATATACATAATATTAGATTTGGATTCACTCTATGCAACTCATCAAGCATGATGTCTAGAGTAATTTCAAATAAATTTTTACTCTCCTTGTCCTGGGACAGAGGCATCACACTAGCCCTACCTTCTTGGAAATAAACAACTTTAAGTTTAGCATTTGGATGCATCCTTAGAAGAGTCTGTGGGAACAAATTGATGGCTGGTTATTCTGAAAATTGAGCTTTCTTGGAAATTGCCAAAGCACACAAGAAATCTAAGATCACTTTTAGAAGTGACATTAAACCCAGTGTTTCACACACTGAACTCTCAACTAGCCATGATCCCTGGAACAATACCAAATTAAAACTCAGCACAAAATCCTTCAGATGAAAAAATAAAATTAATAGTAGCCAATCAGGGATAATCTAGATCATTCAAAAGGTCCATATTTGCAATTAAAGCATTGGGTTTTTGCTTTTATAAAAGTAGTTATACTTGGTAACTCCAGTGAAGCATCTTACATCAGTATATTTTAAAAACTATTATGTAATATTACTAAACTCTTGTATTCAGCTTCACCCTAATAACATATATTTCTTCTTATTCACTCACTACCTTTCAATAGTATGACATATAGTATTTGTTTTATCAAAAGTACAGCTCTTAAATTCCATATCTAGGACATTTCACTTAAAACACCGGATATTTCAAACAATACCCACATTTGGACTACAACCAATGTTTGAAAGAGAAGGGTTACCAAGCCCTCAGGAACGGTAAAATGTATCTATTCTGTTGTAAACTGCTTAAAAAAAAAAGGGGAATTAAAGTCAATTTAAATTTTAAAAGCTGGTAGCTTCTGAATAATACTAATAGTACTAATTCCTTACTTAAGCCTATTATTATTTAATAGAAAATGAAGTCTTAAGAGATGGGAAATCCCTCAGGATGCGTATTCTTTTGTGCTTCTTGACTACTTATTTTTAAATACAAACAATACCAAAATATACGAAAAACATAGTTAGATGTCAGACATTTCTTATAATCTGTCATTGGAGATGTATAATGATCAATACTGCACATTTTAACATCTTTAATATTTTTCTCTAGCTTAGATTTTCCGTTAAAATTGTGAGAAATATTAAAGACAATAAAAGATCCCTGCTCCAATGAATTTGTTTCAGAATTCCTTTTTTCTCAAAAAAAACGACTTAGTAAAGTTTGGAAATCTAATTAATTTTGCCTGAAATTAGATCATTTTGTAAAAAAGAATAATAGCGAGACAGGGAAAGAAATATTTTATATAACATATTCGTGTTCTTTTATTCATGTCTTAATGACTGGATGTAGTCACAGTTACTCACCTCTGTTGTTCAGAGTTTTCCATTGAAAGGAATGGTAAAGGTCTATGAAACACCAATTCAAATGAATACTGAACAAACAGGTCTCAGAAATTTAGAATGCAAATTTTCTATTAAATCTACCTTTTTCTTATTCCTATTTTACAGTTTAAGAAAGGAAAAAAAAACCCCAAGCAAACCAAATCATAGAGACACTTAAAGGAATGTATTTGCATTTGTGATTAGCAAAAAGTAGGATTTACTATGAAAATCTGCTGCAGCTTTTAGTAATCTAGTTATGTTATCATAACCTAGTAAACTCCTTCATCCTTATAGTCACTGATATTTTTATGTTGCAAGGAGACAACTAAGCCAAAAGCTAGTACCAAGGACAAGGTATTTGAAACCCACTGCTATCTTGCAAAAAAAGGTACTGCTGATACTTCAAACTCCTAAACACCATGAATAACTTTACTGGCAGGAAATGTCTACCCTTCAGTTGGCTATGCTGAGCATGAAAGTAAACTCTGAGACTCTCAATAAGGTTTCATCTCAAAGTAACTGCCTCTTCTTGAACTCCAACCAAGTTATTTAACATTGTACTTTCACAGAAAACCTTGTGCTACGAGTCATAAAATCTTTTTTTATTTTTTTTTTTACACAAAGACCCCATGCAATCAGCAATGTGCCACCTTGCATTGCCCTATCTGTTCATTTTCAGATGAAAGAGGCAGCCAACCCATGCCAGACTCAGAAAATAAACACCTTAAGTGGCATGGCCGATATCTTAGAAGAAAGCAGTACTTTGGTGCAGTTATTTGAATTTATTCCAAGTATCTTTTTCTGACAATTATTACTGGAGCACTTTAAAGTGAGTTCAAAATCAAAAGCAAAAAAAAAAACAAACAAAAAAACCCCTTACATCTCACAGATAGGAACCAACATAGTCCTTTTCTACTGAAGTATTTTGATTTAGATGTAACATGAGCAACCTCCCACACAAAGGATAGAAGCAGGCACAGGAACTTTCATCAGTAGCCCATATGATGTTAAGACAAAGAAAACAATATTTTTCCTCAGCTTAGATAAATATTAAGACTATTTTTATTCATGAACTAATGTATTCATAACTCATAATGGTACATAATTTCTAAAAAAATGATTGTACTCAAAATTTTATATGTTGAGTGTACCATCTGTAATTAATTTCCTAGTTACTGACATTATAACTCATTGCATATATATAAATACTTTGAATTTATTTTCAAAATACTAATAAGCATCATAGACATACACTTTTACAGAAGATATAAAACAATTGAGCTGTCTTTGCATAATCCAACACACCCTTGTTAGGTATTGTTAGGACAACTGTCAACTAACCTAAAAGTTACAACAAATAAGCAGTTTCAGACTGTTTGTTAAATAACTGCTAAATTCAACAGCACATTTTTCAGAACAGTCTGAGATCATCTGGTAATATAGCATCATGAAACTCAAATGTCAATCAAGTTCAAAGCCTATTTGCTAAGGGAGGCTGTGCAAGTCAGATTTTTTCTGGATATTTGCAACTAAATTGTATATATGATCCATTTACTGGTACAGAAGCTATACCACATTTGACTTCTCAAAATGGTAATAAAATTGAATTAAAAGAAACAAGTCTTAGTAGTAATCATCACCTTAACTTAGTGAAATTTAATGCCTAAAGATTTTTAAAAAAAAAGAGTATTCTTTGGTGATCTTAAACACAGATTTCTATAAAGTGGAGACTCCTTCTTCCTCCCCTTAATTGACACTAAATTCTGGACCACATTGGTGTTTCTCATCTGAGTAAATCCTTAGCACAACCAGAAAACTCAGTTCCTCCATCTAGTTATCATTCAGTGCTTGACATGGTAGACAGCTTCTCAAAGCCTTCTTTGACCTATTGTTGATCAGGTATCTTAGACACTGGATCTTCAAACAATTTGGAACCAAACAATCCAGCAGCAATCCAAAGAAATTAGTGTATGAGTTTTCCCCATGTATTAAACAGTGAAATTATGGCTTTGAAACAACCTACAGGACTGATGATCCTGGTCCAGAATTCAGTTATTCCTAAAAAGTTAACACATCTCTCATTTATATTTCTTGAAGAAGACAATAATATTTGGAATCAGCTCTTATATTGTTTAATCATAACAAGTGAACTAATTCTGGAGTCTTGAGGCCAGATTTAATTCATTGTTCTGAAGGCAGTCATCAAGGCTCTTCTGGTGTTGTATGTGTGTTTTTTCCTTCTTGTGTAGTGAGCATTCTTATAATGACCACAAAGAAAACCTCCAAAAGCAACATTATTAAATTCTTATTTAATATTGTTCTTTGGGATATATTCAGAGTTATTTTTATTTCTTATTCTTTCACTGGGTTTATGCAAATCCTCACTTTTTTCCTCTTTCTATGTGAAGCTCAGGCTGTCTGGGTCCTAGGAGTACCTAAATAACAGTCCATGTAAAAAAAAAAAAAAAAGGAAAAAAACCCACAAACGCTAAGACAAGAATAATCTTGGGGTTTTATTGCTACTTTTCTAAGTAGACATAATGCTGTCTCTAAAAACTCAATTTTTATTAATTTGTTCCATGAAAATGAGCATTTGTGCTGCATATGTGCTTTCGCTTGGCCTGGCTTCATCCCGATTTCTCTGGCTAGCTGCCCATGCAGTTCAAAACTTTCTTCCTAAAACTGGCTAAAAAGTGATGATCTCTGGTTTTAAAACCTCATAGCAACCCAGCTTCAGGCTCTGCCGTTCAGTAATGTAGAGAGGGACCACTGCAGAAATGCTGTCCTCAGAGCACCACCCACAGAGTAGTCACACTTTGTTGGGATGTTTACAGGTGCCCATCTGGATGGCAAGTCCGTCTCTTGAACAAGACAGGATGAGTGTTTGAGGTGAAAGGACCCACACTGTGCATTCTGCCTTACCCAGTTTACCTCTTACACACCTTCATTTCCCATTGCTGCCAAGTTTTTTCTATGTGTTTTGGCACCTCTGTAAAAAAAATTTTCATTATATAATGATTTTTTTATTCATCTTCTTCTAAACATCATGCATTAAAATAAAACCAAAAAAATCATTTCTACTTCTATCTGTTTGTTCCTTGTTCAAAGTAATGCTCAACTTTAGAAATCCTGCAGGTAACATCATAATCTCTCTTGTTAATTACATGGATACAAAAAAACACATTTCATTTTCTTGATATATTGATTCTTTGGCAGCATCTCTTACTGGGGCTGTTAAAGAGAAAAATCAGCAAAGTTTCCAGACTAACAACATACCACTTCTCATTATCCATTACCTTTGGCTTCTTGGGGTAGGAGAGGAGGAAGAGGAGTTGAGGATGAAGAAGTGAAACCGAGCCTTTAAGCAAGGGCAAAGATATTTTTGTCGTTTTTTCTAATAATCAAAAATTATTATATTGTTACTTCAAGCCTGTTGTGAAAATAACAGCAACATTTCACAACAAAATTTTTAACACTTGTGGCTATGTGCACTATAAACCAGTTGTAAGACAAATACTATAAAATACAAAAAATATTCTGAATCTACCCAAAATAAATGTCTATTATGTAAAGAACTATAATTTATTACTTTTGAAATTTTAATTCCCTCCTATACATTTTAATAGTCATTCAGAAAGTTGCTAGAGCTTAGAGAAAGTTGAAACCTTTTTACATTTGCTATCTTTCCACTGTTAATAAGGAGAACTGAAAAGGCAACAAACAAGCTATTTCTCCCAGAGCTGGTGCTACCCCACAGAAGATGTTGGCAGTTTCAAGAGGACAAAGACACCTAGGAAAGACCAGGAAAGAGCTTTCTCTGAATAAATGAAAAGCTCCAGTTTGAAGACAAACCACATTTCAATTAGTTGCAAGTGGTCTTCAGCTTACTGAACACAAGGTACTTAATTCATATGTACCAACATTTGACATCTGTAACTAGATGAGTGTCTTCATATCTGAGATATTTAGATTTATCTAAAGATATCCATAGATTAGGAGTCAAGGTTCTTCTGATATATCAAAAAGATGCAACTTTCTGTGGACACTGTAAGTTTTAATTTCTCTTCTATATCAATACAGGCTTATCAAAGCCTATTCTTCAAGTTCTTATTAAAACCAGGAAAAAGGTCAAAATTGCCTTTCTTTCCCTCCCTAATAAAATCCACTTCTTGTTCCTGCAGTACCTAATGCTGTTTATATTTCTCATTTCTCTGTAAAAGTAATGAACTTTGTATAAACGAAGTCAAAGCACCAAGAGATTATTACAATGAGAAGAGGCTAAAATATCATATGGTTTAACATTTAAAGATGGGCAGTGTTGATTAAAAGAGGAAAACGGTACATTATCCTAAATAGTTATTTCTTTTGTTAATAGCACCATTAATTCACACACTGATAATGACAGGTTCATCACCTATAAAGCTGAATGTGTTTCACTGCTCTCAGACAGTTCCTGTAAATACGTCAAGTTTCTGCTTTCACATATTGCAAATAAAGGTTGCAAACTTTGTCATTTGGGGGCTGATTTCTGCTTCTCCAGCACCAAATAGAAATTAGAGTTGGGATGTACCCTCATCATTACCTGCACCACAGAGGGCTGTAAGAAAAAGTCTGCAGAGAGCAGCCTGCACTGCAGACCATGAGACACAGGGTGCCAATGAGCACCCAGTGTCAAGGGATGAGACCTGGCTGGAAAATCACCTGTTTGATTTGCTGCACCACACATTGCTAACAGCATATATGATAGGTCAAAGTTTCTCCTCCTTAGACATTATTTCTTACTACAATTTCTGAAAATTATAAATACATAACCAGAAGTAATTTCATAAAATTTTTATAGAATTAAATTATTTTACTCTTTAAACTCCAAATATTTCCAGTATATTTCATGGCAAATTAGAGGCAAAAAAAAGAAGAGATACATATAAACTGAAATTATGTCATATTTCTGACCATGTGTCTTGTTAGCTTTCATTTTGGTAGACTCACTAAATTCAGATACTGATGGTTGCTTGTGAATTTATATAACAGCGGTTCAAAGTTCCTGCAGAATGATCAATTTATCTAACATTGTTTCTCTAATTCAGCATTAATTAGCTTTTTTTTTCCATTCTTCCTATATGTTCCTGAAGAGATCATTTTTGAATTTCTGAGCAGTGATTTGATGGGCTTCATAAAACTGCATTTTTCTTGAATCTTTTCACTCTGAAGTGCCTATGTAAATAAGTGAAAAAATGAATAGGTATATAATAGATCCTTGTGAAGACAATGCTTGAAAAAATGTAGAAGAGAAGCAGAAGAAAAAACAACCAAGCTTTACACTTATAATCATCAAGCTCTCAGACCTGGTATGAAAACTGTTAACATTATTCCTGGACCCTTTACAGGTATAACCTGGGCAGGTATATCAATGTGCAGTTAACCTCTACTCTAAAGATACCAAAGTACCTCACAGAACCCAAGAATATCCTGTTTGAAGGGACCCACAACGATTATTGAATCCAACTCCCAGCCCTGCACAGGACTACCCAAAAGTCACACCATGTGCCTGAGAGCATATTTTTTTTTCCAAAGGCTTCTTGAATTCTGTCAGGTGCTCTGACCACTGCCCTGGGGAGCCTCTTCTCCCAACCACTCTCTGGATGCAGGAAATTTTCCTAATATCTGACTTAAAAACTCCAGATATAGCTCCAGCTGTTCCCTAGGGTCCTGTCACTGCTCTCCAGAGGGGATAGTTCAGTTCCTGCCCCTTGTCTTCCCCTCATGAGGCACCTGCACACCCCAGGTAGGTCTCCTCTCAGTTTCCTCTTCTCCAGGTTGAACAAATCAAGTTGACCTCAGCTAATTTTCATTCAGGGACTCAATGTGTTTCTTACTGAAATGGAATTCAACTAAAACATTAACTTCACCACCTTAATGTGTTTCCTTGACAGATTTCAAAGCTAGGATATGTTTCTTCATAATTCCTGAAGTAAATAAAATATTTTCCAGGCACTGACAATTACTCACTGTTAGATTTTGTACACTGTAGCAGTATTTTTGAAGTGTGTATTCAATTCTGGACTATGTAGTTAAGTACTTTTAAAGCACAAAACCATAAGAAATTTCACTATGTAAAAGGAAAGATGGATTTAAAGAGAAGAGAATTTGGAAGACATTTGTGTTGTCTCTCGGGGTTTTCTTTTCTAAGCAATAAGGAAATACATAGAGAGCAGGGCTAAAGCTAGAGAAAAAAAAAAAAACAAAACCAAACAACAGCAACAACAACAACAAAAAAAACCAAAACCAAACCAAAACAACAAATAAACTAACCAAAACAAAACCCCACAAGCTACTTCTCCTCTAAAGTGTTTCTAAATTATTCTTGGTTCTTGCAAACACAGAAACAAGTGTGTGCATGTGTGTGTTTAATCTTTTGAGCTAAAATTGTTCCCTAGGTGCATATTTCCTTTAAATATTTTCCCCTTATTTGCAGTGCTTAGAAAACACTAGTAGCCTTGATGTTTCCAGAGAACAGCTAAGAAATATTCTGAAGAACTTCTACCATCCTGAGTAGGCAGTAAGTGTCCCTCTGTTTGTTTCTTAAGCCTTATGCAAAAAAAAATATTGAAGACAACTTGGCAGTGGTAGTCTTAATTTTGCCCCTTGAATCTCTCTTCTAGAAGGAAAAAAAAAAGAAAAGGTGTGATATAAATTGTATTAAAATGTTCATTTTTGTGTTTCTTCAGCATTCAAAAGGAAGCTCACTACAAAGATAAACAGAACTGTATTCACTGCTGCTGCTCATCAAATTATGCCAAGAATGTAAAAGACTCAAAACACCCATAAACCCAAATCACTCAGCTCATTGTCCTTTAATGAGCTACATGCATTCATACATTTAGTGAAATCTCAGCCTGTCGTTTTTCAGTGCAGAGCACAAGATTTTGGCAGTACCTGACCACCGGCCATACACATATACAGGGCAGAGACAGGAAACACAAAGCCTTCTTGCTCCACAGTATTCCAACAATCAAACATGCTCTCAAAGGTATGATGTTCAAATCATTTTAATTTCACAGAATTGCAGCTGGAGGCATACTGCAAGGGGTGCATACCCCCTGACCATGCACATGTAATGGTATTTAGAGGTATAGCTAAGGTTACACAATTATAATCTCCAATGCTTTATCACTGTCATCATCGATATATTTCAACATATTTTTGAAACTTCTGACAAAAACAAATGAAATTTCTCTTTCTCATCATCTTCTTATGCACCACACTCAAGAATTTCAGAAAACACATAAATTTTCCCTCCTGCTACCCTGCACAGGCAGGTTGTAATGGATCAGGGCTAAGAAGGAAGAGAGCTCCACTGGCATCTAACCTGACCTCCTGGTCAAAATTATTCCCTTCCATCCTTCTACAATTAAGCTGCTTCTGCCTTCCAAGGGAAATGGAGTGTTTCTCTACAAATGCACTTGACAGACTAACAGAGTTTACCATATCAGCAAAGGAGAATCTGAGAGAAAAGGTAATTTTCTACAGCTCCAAGTTTTTCACCTGATAATATTGAATTAGTTACAGCATGTGTTTGGTAACCTACTGACTTTCACTGAAGTCACAGTTCTCATCTTCAAGAACTTAGTTAGTATTGTAAATAACCGGGTTTCATCCAACACAGACTCCTTTTGTATTTAGGGTGCCGCTGCATGAGGCTGCAAGTCCCCTGTCTATTACGTCTTATAACTTGGATGCAAGAAATGATCTGCTTTAGCTACCAGCAGTTCTCAGATTTCTTTCCGCCCGTGACAACCCTCTGTTTAAAGCAATTTAGCTAACTCTCCTGAGCAGATGAAATTATTTGAATGATTTGCCTTACTAAACTCTTCCTCACTTACCAAGCTGTTAGGGTCTATGTGGACATTGTGCATCTGATTTTTCATCTAGGAAGAAGAATATAAATATATAAAAAATGTATCTACACACAATGAACATTTTCACAGGAAGCTCTGGCAGCTGCACAGGGAGCTCCTGGCACTATGTGCTTAATGCAGCATTTGCTATGTAACATAACACATATACATACAATACTTTCCTTTCTTACACCAAGAATTTTTCTTTTGCACAGCATTGCAGTTTATTGCCAATACTAGTGTATGAGATAGATATCCTTGTTTCTGATGTTTAAATGGATTCAACACAGGCAGTATCTCTACTTTCTTTCATCTTTATAGCTACACTTCTGAACTTTACTAATTCCTGGTAGCAGTCACATTGAGCTTCTTAGTTACTGTACAATTCTCTGATATATACAAATATATGCATAACCTCAAATCTAGAAAGATTTTCAAATTAAAAAATCCAACTATGACATAACATCTATCTTGCTGACAGAATCAGAATATTAGCCATAAAACTGAAGTTCCAACAGGAAGATCAATCTTGATACATATTTTTGATATAAAATATTCCTTGGTGCTGCTTCTTGGGAAATAATAAATTCACTGAAGTGTTACATCCATCAGGCCACCTGAGACAGCTTTAATGTATACCTCCTTAAATGAAAATCATTGCTTTTACAGACCCATAATACCATTTTCCTGACAGCTTTTAAAGTCAGTCTTAAAGCTCTACAGAAGAAGCAGGTGTCACAGGAAGACCTCTCATTGAATATTCATTGTGCTGCCAGCAGCATTTTGAAACTATCATTCTCTCTAAGAGAAGGCAGGCAGCAACTGCAGAATACTGGCTTCCTTGGAGGACTTAGTTCAAGCAATAATGATCTGAATAGCAGGAGGTTTAATCTGGTACTGACTTACAAAAGTACTTTAATACAGAGAAAAAAAAATGGCTGGCTTCCTTGCCTTTTTATTTTAGCAGGAGACTAAAAAAATGTGTATCACAAATTAACATATACAGTGTTAAACTATGAATTCATATACATAAATATATTGAGAAGTATGCCTGATTACTTATTAATTCATATATATATTTGACACATATTTCTAAGTACTATTTCTTCTTTATTGTTAACCTTTTAACTTCGCAGCCCCAAGAAAAATAAGCAATAAAATATTTTATGAACACAGATGTTGATTAATCAATTATTCCTATGATACTGGTATTTTGGACCTATTTAGCTCATTTTAACACCTTGACAGCAGCAGCTAGCATTCCAGACAAATATTTTTATCAATTTATTATATGGGTTTTATTGCTTTATTATGCCTCAGTAAATGGAGATCCTGACTATCCAACTCTTTGAGAGCAAGAAGCTATTACTAGCATTACAATTTAAAACACTCCTCAAAAAAAATTGTGATTTATTCATTTCCTTCTTCACTGGCACACTGAACATAAACCCCAACCCACCTGGAATTCACTTAATCTGACAATGTGCTATCCCCATGGATGCTCATGGACTGCTATTGCTGACCTCAAGGCAGCTGGTGTTCCAGATGCAGCAACCTTCCCAAATTACAACCTAACTTGGAGGATCTGCAAATCAAACCTAACCCAAAGACGAGCACAGGGCTTTCTTGTAACAGTAGCAAAAACATCCAACACATCTTGGAAATGAGGGAAAATAAGGCTTTCCCAGAAAATCAGACAAGACAGCATGGAACCATCTGCTCCAGAAATATATTTGGTGAATCAAAGAGAAAGAAAGACCTACTACGTTTGGAACTGGAATGTATAGTTTAATCTTTTGTTTAATTTGTCTCAATAAGCAGCTCCAAGTTCTGGAACTTCTGCGTCTTTTTAGTGTGGTTGTCTGGTTTTCCTGGACATGTTCCCCAAGCACAAGGCATGCAAAGCATTCCTGGCATGAAGATTCTGTCTTGCTAGTCACACAGCCTTCTTCAAACAGACCAAAGGATGCAGGTTTGATATAACCTCCTTCTGATATAAAAGAGAATATTGAAGACATAAAGACTCATTTCACTGTTATCTAACAATGTCAATAACATACTATAAAAATAAAGAAGTAATTCAAAAATTTAATGCAAAAATTATATTTTATGCAAACACCTGTGTGTTCTTTTATTACATTAATATGTTCAGAATAAATATGTCCAAATAACGGAAAAAAATTTTCTAGGGCTTTGGAAATGATTTCAGAAAAGGAGAAGATGAAGAAGAGCAGGAGACAAGATGATGATAACAAAAAGCTTCCTACTGTACTCAAGGTCCCCTCGGGAGGGAGGACTTCAAGAGGGGTACTACAAAGGGAGGACAAGTCATGGACAAGGAACAAGAGTTGCAAGTCACATTTTCACAACTGTAGCCAAATTCCTTTCAGTAATTAATCCTCTCTCAGACAGTCCTCTGTTGTTTGAGGAACATGAGGACTATCAGGCTGATCGCTGGCAATGAAATAATGCCTAGAATAGCAATTTCTAGTGATCATCTATATCACATAATTAGAGAGCCAGCCTAGTGCACAAGTCTGGATCATCACCCACTGTGAAAAAACAAATATTTAAGAATACTAAAAAAGTAATACAATCAGGCTGACAAATTTGAAGGAAACTAATATTCATCAATTTTCACCAGGCTATTTATGCACACTTGTGCTAAATACAGTACCAATTTTAATTTTACTTCAACATCATCATATTCAGGGTGGTAGATATTTCTCTAAAGAGAAAGATAGTTGTTGAGTAAACCTAACAGTTTTACTTTGACACCAGTGTTAAGTGACGGGAATCAAAACAAATTTTCAAGATGAATACTGAATAGTGTACATTCCATATGCTTCTACTTCAAGATCTCATGAGGAAAATGCTAAGTCCATTTGCTTCTCCTTCCCAAGAGCTAGGCTTTCTGCCACATATCCTTGAGAAAGAAAACCTTTCCTGTGAAGCTGTGCAGAGGAGTTATGTATGCACAGCATGTGAGAGACATAAAAGAAGTGTGCTCCTATCACCTCTGCCAGATTTATCATTAGTTCAAAAATTTATTGTACTGCAAGATTGTTGGAGTACATGAAGCAGAAGCTTCTCAGAGTTCCACACAAAGAAAAAGAAATGCAGACATTGAATTAAAACCTTTAGAGAAATTAAGATATATTAAACCATATGGACATGAAGCAGAGATTTAAGTACAAGGTTTAGTAGTTTTAAGCAAGTAAGTGAGTAGATAGAATATGCCCTAAATACTTTAAAAATGTTTTAAGTACCTTCAAAAAATAAAAGTCTTTGACACTCTAACAAGTTCTAAGGCCTAGTTCTGTGGCCTGGCTTCAAGACATAACAAAAACATAGTAAAAACATTGCATTTTTAGGAGTAGTAAGATAGACTAATTTACATGAGAGTTATTTATGCAGAATATTGTTTGCATTTCTAAGATGGAATAGATGGAAAATATGAGTAAATAAGCATAAGAATTAACACTACTTTTTCCTATGTTACAATTGAGTTTTGATAACTGTATAAAGTATAGTTAGAATCGTGGTTTTAGATCATTGGTTAATTTATTAATAAGATCCCCTGAACTGGGGTGAGCTGGCATGAATGGAGGGAGAAAAGGAGCAAGCTGGAGCTGAGGAGGAAGAGGAGGATAAAGAAGGTCACATACAACAGAAAAGAACAAAGAACAACAGAGCTGCCTGACAACTTCTGCCAAGTGAGACCCCCTGCCAGAAGCTGCTATCAGGACCTCCACCCTGCGGGACTCTGTGACAGGAGAGGCTGTCAGAGCCTTTGCTACCCTGGATGCCAGAGACTTTAGCGTGGACTTTAACGACTCAGAACTCTGCCTTCAGAGAGATGCTTTTCTACAAATAAAAGCTTTATAGCAAACAAAGACTGTCTCTGCCTCTTTGAAGGACCAAGTAATTTCAGACCTCAACACAAGGCTGCTCTCAGTGTGAGATAGGAACCACAAAGAACTGCCTCTCACTTTATTGTGTTTCCTGTAGGAGGAGGTAGTGCAAGTTGCCTTCTCATGCCCTCAGCTGAGGAAGGAGCAGGTGCCCAGTCCTACCCCCACCCATCACAGCAGCAAGACCTCTCCACCCCTCTGCAGAGCAAACCAGGAGAAAGCTTAAAGACTTAAAGAAAAAAAGGCAGTCATACTGTAGGTGTAAACAAAGTGAATTTCTGTTATAAAAGAGGAAACAAAACATTTCTAACATTTCTGTTTCTGCTAAACTTTCACAAGGGAATATGGTAGTCCTGGTTGACTTTTCATGAGAAATACAGTAAAGAGATCAAGTGTAGCTGGAGAGCCAGGTAAAACAGTGGCAAGTCATACTAGAAGCTCAATTTTCAATGGTTTTCTAGCCAAAATGTTTTCACTAGCCAAATAGAACACAAATACTCTGGCCAAATGCCAAAATACTTGCACTTTTGCAATCAAACTTACATTTTCATTTAAAAACTTCTCCTGATTTTTGAGGTGATTTTAATGAGTAATTTAAATTACCATTCAACATTCTTATGAAAACTATATGCAAGGTAAAAAGGACAATTTTGTGAACATATTTTTTTTATTGCATTTTATTTATCATCTTACTGAGAAGGTAACTTGGAGATATGAAGTCATAACTTGCTGCCTCTCTCATTCACCTGAAATTAGACCTTAGCCCAAGAAGCTCCTGAAGGAGCAGCCAGTGTAGGGTTTCCCTACACAAGTCCTCACCTCTTGCTGACCACCGTGATTACACTGGAGATTTAACTCAGAGATTGTCTCCTTGATACAGGAAGCACGTTCACTGGCTTATGTCCATCTGCAAGTTTCCCCTTTCAAATGTTGAGCCTGATGATGCTGGTGCTCAGAGAAAGCAAGCACACCGTACCTGGTAACATTCAATTTCTGAAACTCTCAATTGATTTGTGAACTTGAGCTAATCTTTATTTATACCAGCCTGCATCACTCTGTAGTACAGTTCCCCCAGTAGCCTAACATGGAATTCATAATTTTTTGGTTTGTTAAACTAATCCTCTGTGGAAAAGTAAGTGACAAATAGGGGGCAATATATACTTGCATTTTTTTCCTGCATCAGTGTTGAGCACAAAATGTGAGAGGTGGTAACAGGGATGACAGAGAACCGAGAGGCAGCAGGTTCCAACATGCTGGACTTTGGTGCATGCTTGAGTGACTCTGGGAAGTGAATTCAAAGGACTGTTGCAGAGGGAAAATGTCCTTTAATTTTACATCTTTTGAACAATTGCATTAACCTGCAGAAAAACATCAGATGTGAGCTTCCCCTTTCATTCTGTCTGCTCCTTCTGTTTTCTCCTCAGATCCTAGATCGTTCCTCGCTTCAGTATAGCTAAAATTAAAAATGTCTTAATAAAGATTTCTAAATATATCTCATAGAGGATTTTTAAAGATTCATCTACTTCTTCAGCTGGTAACTTTTTTTTAGCAGTTATATAACCATTATCTATGGAAACCAGTTCCCAGATTTGTTGGAAGAGAAGATGGAAAAAGTTTATGAAAATCTACATTTAGGATTTACAAATCCTGAGATCTATGAATTTAATTTTTTGTTTTCAATGTGAAGTACAACATTCTCAAAAGGAAGTGTTGTGCTTTATATTAGAAATAACATCCCCAAGTTTGTAGCAAATATTTTGGTGTTCTATAATACATCCTTAATGATTTCACATGAAGTGAAATATACCAGGAAAGGTTAGTATAAGAAAGTGAATTTTTATTTTCCTAGAATTTCTGGAGACTTCCAGATCATATTTATGCTGACTTATTTTAAACCACATTTTATAGATACTTAAAGGGAATAATTTAAAATACTTATATTCTCCTCTTATTATGATTTTCTGATTTCAATCTAATTATTTTTATTTAAATAGTTATTTTTCAGCCGAGTATCTCTATTTTCTTTGCTGCACATGGCAGAAACGTACCCCCAGTGAAGCCATACCATACCAAGGAAATAGAGTTTAGTAGGAAGAACATAATGCAACATCAATATTTTTATTCATAGAATCATAGAATGGATTGGGTTGGAAGTCACTTAAAGATCATCTATTTGCAGTGCCCCAGAAATAGTTTGTTACTTGTAAAGCAAAATAACTTATTTCCAATTAAGTATTCTCCATTATTATCCTCTGATCTTAAAAATGAATTTTATTAGCTAAGTAAATAATTACTTTCTTCTCAGCACATAATTTATAGCTTTGGGTTTTTCCTTCTGACTAACAAATTTTGTTAGTTTTTATCCAATAAAGACTTAGAAGGACATAGGAATTAATTTTTTTCCTCAGTGTTTATATATTTCTGATTATACTTGCCTCATACAAACTCCTCATACTACAGCAGATTTTTAGAGCTGATTTTTTTTTCCTGTAACAGTAAAGTCAGATATTACACACATACACCCCTTCAGTCTACAGCTATTTTGACACATAAGTGATAGACAGCCATTTCCTAAGCAGAATAAATTTCAGAAAGTGTAAATATATTCAGAAGTTTACTCTTATAAAGGAATGCCTTGTGTCTCTTACCTGCTCTCTAAAACTGGATCTGCACAGTTTCATTACTATTCTTAAAATTTATTTCCGACTTCCACATCTTTCATCACTTTGGTACATGTCCAAATTCTTAACTGGACTAAGCCTAAATTATTCTCCAAGTTTAAAAGATAAAGGCAAAATAAGAAATTCAAAGGTAAGCACAGAGGACATTGAGGAGAGTACGTGTTTATATAGTCAGATTCCCTCCTTCATCCCTATTCCCCAAACCACATTTTTATCCCTCAGTCTGCAGCATGCAAGTGCAATGATAATCTTTGTCAACACAGTCACTGCAGGTATCCTGTGTGAAAATTTAATACCATAAGGCATGCCAGAAACAGCTCTCCCTATGACTGGAATTTTAAAAACCATTCTTCGCTTTTTCTAAATGACGTCCTCTTCATCTGAAACATCTAATGGAAAACCGAGTGTGATCTACATGGGCTAATCCCTTCCAAGTCAAATACATGGGGGCTCACAATCCATTTTTCCAAAAAACACCATCCCTCGCTTCTCTGATTTGTCCCTTGTTTTCATATGAAAGAAGCTGGATAACTAGCCAAAGAAAATTGGGAAATAGCAGCACAGAGTGCTGACCTGTAACCACATATTAGTTCTTCCACACATGATAATATTCAGAATGAAGGAAACCTGGGCAGGATTCACCTCAATGAGTTTCAGATTTTGAACTCTACCGGCATCTCTGTTTAAGCCAGTCATCCAAGTTCACTTTAGAACAAGGGAAAATGTAACCTCTGGGCACAATTTACCTAACTCTGAACAAATGACTGAACCAGGTCAGATGAATCATTCTGCGTTTCTCTTCACTGATTATAAAAACAGCCTGTGATAACTTGCATGATAAAATCTTTCACTATATGGATATACAATATCAGTAGAAATAAAACCCAAAACACAGTTCTCACCACTCTTAAAAAGATACACGGAAATGTATGGGATAATTATCCACTATTACACAATCAAGAAGGAAGCAATAATATTGCATCAAGGCCACCTAAAAATACAAAATTGGTACTACAATCAAACATTTGGTACAATCAATGGTATTCAAATCAAAAGTTTGACCTCAGCTAGCTTATTACTTGCAAAAAATAGCATTGATTTTAGTTTTTAGATGTAGTTACTACATATTATGGAAAGCAAGAACAACTGTAGGTTTTTTTCCAGCTAATTCCCCAACTAAAATGCCCAACCAGAACAGAGCAAAATGTCGACACAAGAAAAAAAAAAAACAAAAAAAACCAACCAAAAAAACTCAAAAACAAACAAACAAAAAAAAAAAACCCCACACCAAAAATCTTTACTTCAGTAGTCTTTAGGTTTACACAGAAACTTTTATTCCATGTATTGACTGCACATTTTATTAGCTCCTCAAAAACTGTAAACCTTAGGTTCATTCCTACCATGCAGTAATGTGAAAAAACCCCAAACTGCTAAAACTTTAGGAAACCCAAATTTTCACTGGAATACAATAAAAATTCTAAATAAACAAATAAATAATATTGCAAACAACAAATGGAACCTTTAAAAAGTAAATAATATGGCAGACAGGCATAAAATATATTAAGGAAAAATGTGGTGCAAATATGTGAAAGTTAAAACGAAAAGTGCCTTTCACTCCCTCCACATTTGTTTATATCTAAATTTTAACCATATATGTATTTTCAGATCATTTCAATGAAGATATGGGTATCCAATTTCAGTCAGGAAGAAGTCAATAAAGTAACACATCTGAAAATGTCTTTCTGACTTACAGTATATTATGCTCCAGGTGAAATCTCTCTCGTATGAAATTACTTAGTACATATAAGTAATAGATTTTTACAGCAAAAGAATCAAGACAGAGTAAACAAAGATTGCAAATTAATCCATTCACACAGTATTGTTAAAATGTATTTTCCATGGTGAACGGCATGGTCCTAGCTAGGTATGTGTACAGACTGACAAAATACTATTTGTGGAATGTCTTAACATAGCTAATCATTGTAGCTGGCAGTGCAAGCCAGATATATTTTATTAAATAATTTGCGCTTCTTAGGACAAATAATTATTCAACCAACTTTTCCTTGTTTATTGTATTTAATTTCATATTAACAAATCAAGTTTTCTCTTTGTACATATTTGCTTCATGGGAGACAGAATTAGTGAAAGCTCTTCCTCATAAATACAGCTAGACATATGCAATGCATGACTTCTTCCCATTCTTCACAAATCCATTATTTTACTCTGGACATATCTGACTTACTATAGTTTCTTTGCTTATACTGCACAGTCCTTACTCCGATGCATGCATCAGAACACATTCAAAAATATATATCTAGTGCAGAAAAATTCTGCATTCATTTAGTTTATTTTAAAAAACCAAAAAAGAAAAAAAAAAAAAAACAAAAAAAAAAACCCACCACAAAACAAAAACAACAACAAAAAAACCAACCGAAAAACAAACAGACACAAGCAAAGGCTTAGGGAATTTTCTGAATAAGATTATACAGAAAGATTTAACCAGCCCAAGTAAGCCAAGTTAAACATTAAGAAAATAACAAGGGAGCAGCAAACATTCCTGTAATACTATCAAATTTTCTGTAAGGGTATTATGTCCAGATACTAAAAACAGTTATTCAAGGACTTAATTCTTAAAAGTATTATTTATGCACATATTTCCATTGACTCGAATAAGCCTAGTCAAGTGAGCTAAACATAATATAGGGGTTCTGTTTTATATTCAATACACTTGATTTCATGCTCTAATAACATTGCTGATTTATTTCTTCCATTAAGTAATCCTCTTGACTCTCTATAATAATTAAATTGTAAGTTGTTTTCCAGAAGAGATGAAAGCTAGAGAAAGTGAAGCTATGCTGCAGAAAGGAGTAGGAATAAAACCTAGTCATTATATATGTATATAAAGACTTTATTAATTTACCACAGACACTTTCTTTAAAAGTGAAGAATTAAGATATTCAGCAGCTGTACTTGCAGAGATAAACAAATTTATCACACATCAAGTCTCTCTCCTAGCTTTATTTATAAGACATTAATAACTCTGTTTCCTTTCATGCTCAGTCACATGCTTATCATCTGATGATGCTTCTTTGTGGTGCACTACTGTGGTATTTAAAAAAGATTCTCCCAAGCAGTTTTACAGCCTGCTGACTAAATATACACATCTTCAAAGTATATACCTAATAACTTAGTAATTCATTTAATGACACATTTCAAAACAGCATTTCAGATTTGAGAATGTAAAGTAATTACACAGCCATTCAACAACACTCACTTTTTGTTCAAATATGATGCACCCCTGAATTCTGATTCCTGCTGAAAATAGCAGCATACATGTAGATTTCTTCCTGGCAAGTGGTTCACCAGAAATTAGGTATCCCTCTTCCTTTCCTCTCCCCAGTTTCTGAGCTGTATATATTTATGAAGTTTTGCACATACTGGCTTCTAATCTGAGCAAATTTTTTGACGCTTCCAGGATGCACTGATGCAGGATGTGAACACTTTCAAATCTGTACCAAGTTATTGATGTTCTTGAATTGACTTTCCTTATAGGCATATGAAGTTAAATCCCTGACCACTGAAGAGCTCATCTTCTCTTGAACCATCTTCCACCAGGTTTACAACACCCATTATTTTTATTTTCTAATAATAGTGACCTATGAAACATCCTAACTGAAGCTATTTTCAGAGAGGAAAATGTTATCTATGATTTCCTAAATTTCCTGAAGGGAAACATAGGAAGACCTTGAAAAGGGCATCATTGTTAAACTTCAGTTGCAGCTGAAGGCTCAGAAAAAGAATCAATACACAAAGACACAAGTAAGGACATTTAAAAATGGTGTGCTCTCTCTCTCATTATATATATATAAAGCCTAGTATTTTTCACTCTTAGCCCTAATATCAAATGCTGTCCAATATCTCCACCTCTTCTTTCTTCCCTAGTGTAACACTGTTCACCCCCAGGTAGCAGCAAAACTAGCAGAGAAAGACTAAATGAAACCAAATGGATTTTTATACTTATTGTACAACAACCATTCTGGAGATAGCAGGCTGTATTTCTCTGAGCCTTATGCCTTTTAGGCTAATGTAAATACTGAATGTGAACTGGCATATGTATGCATGATGCAGTGACAAGGTGTTCAAAAATACCATTTGGATATTTATGCGAGCCTAGCCCCCACTTTACACCATGTGCTGCTGTTTCCTAGAAAGGTGTTATATGACCAAGATGGGAAAGCTTTATTCCCCAAACCAGGAGGACGCTTCTGAGATTTCTTAGTCCAAGAACCTCCTTTAAGAAAGCTGAAGACAGGAAGAGGGGCTGTGCATAAAGACTCCATAGCACATGTAGAGACCAGGAGCTGCTTCAGAAGTATAGGCAGCAACTGTAGAAAAAAGTCCCAATCACAATGAAAGTCGTATCTATTTTTTTTGTATTTTTATGGAACTAATATACAGTTGTAACAGCCATGGAACATTACTGGATTAAGAGGAGGCATAATAAAATAACCAGTTTAATATTTGTACTTAATGTGTAGGAGGACAATTTTGTTATTAATCTATTTCTTTTAAACATCTTGCACTCACCAATCTTCAGAAATTACTTTATCCCATTGTTATGCACAAAAACATCTAGCAATCTCTTTCAAAGTCCTCTTGAGTTCTAAATTAGAGGAGGCAGCTCCATAGCCCATTAGGCTCACAGTGGTAGGAGGATGAGACAATTCAGAATCATCTTATTTTACACTTTTCCTTCTCACCTTCTTTGATTTCTCTTTTATTATTCTTATCTGTTGTCCTTTTCTTTTGAAAACAGAATTCAGTTCTAGCACTGAACCAGTCAGCCATACACTTCAAATATAATATTCAGTGGAGGAGAAGAAGCATTTTGTCCTATCATGATGATAGAGAACCCTTTTTTTTTTTTTTTCCCCCATTAATTATGTGGAAATACAAGTATGTCAAAACCCCAATGGTCTCTAGAGGCTAAAGGAAAAAAAAAAAATCCATATGTATTATTCTACATAACAGTGATCTACATATCAGGCATGAACTTCCATCTATCCCCTTCCTTCACATCCCTACCCAAAATTGTGAAGTGTGATCCCACTTAATTTCTGGATTTTAGCATGTCTCATTCCTAACCCTGTACTACTGGATGCTAATCTGTAGTCAAGGACAAATTCTGCCTGACTGCAGAGTTTTCATGCATTTTTTCTTACTTTTAAACTATTGTAATTATTTATACTCTTTTCTCTCGTTTTAATCTCTATCTTTGGAATAAGAAATTGAGTACTATTTGCAAGAAGCTTTTGAACTTTGAATTGCCCTGACATGAGAGTATTCTGGACAATTTTAAAAATTCCATCAAATTTGATGGTATCAGAAGCAATTAATATTAAAAAAAAAAAAAAA
>VWZN01006196.1:39532-70491 GCA_013396955.1 Regulus satrapa
AAATTTCTCATTCTGCTCAGTAAAGCAAGAGTTCAGCAGACCTTGAGGCCAGTAAGATGTAAGGAGCTATCAGTAACTGAGGACAAAGTCAAATATTGTGTTAATACTGAAGTTCATGGAGGATAATGTCCCATTACATCAGTATCACATATAGTTATGGTCCCCAAACTGGCCAAATTTAAAATGGGCAAAAAAAACGATGGGAAAGAGCAACGAATTGGAGAGACAAATCTCCCCTCTTTCAAACTGGAAGAGGGGAAATTTAGGTTAGATATTAGGAAAAAAAAATTTTCCTGTGAGGCCCAGGATCAGGGTTCTCAGAGAAGCTGAAGATGCCTGTCTTGGGATGCTTTATGATGACAGTGTATTCCCTGATCTTCTGCTTTATGCCCCAAAATGGTTTCTGTGTCTTTGAGGTGGGTCCAGGGGAGGGGGGAGCCTTGGGCTTGTTTGCAATTTTTTTGAAGCCTCACTCCCCAGGGTAGTCTGGATTTTGTTTGGCTAGCTTGGTTCTGTTAGCCTAGGTGAGAAGTTTTTCATTTCCCTGGCCTTGGAGAAGCTGCAGCAGCAATCCTTTGGCAATTTTTTCCAGGTGAACTGCACAGCCTGTTTAGTCTGAGACCAGAGAGAGAAGACCGGCCCGGCGGCAGAGGGGCTGGTCAGGATGGGCAGGAGAGAGGGGCGGCTCCATCTCAGCCCCAAACCTCAGGAAAGATGAGCCCAGGACAGAAAGGTCACCAAGTCCACCTGCTTCATCTGCTGGTGGAGAGGAGGTCAGTGCCAGAGGTTTTCATCTGTTTGCCCAAACTGCTCTGTGAAGCTCCTGTTTGTTTTTTCTCCTGAGGCCAATGCTGGCAACATCTTCTACCATGTGGTGTGAGCTTGTCTTTTTTTCCCTGGAATTTTGGGGGCTTGTTCGAGCATGTCTGTGGGATAAGGTTTGACAGTTTAACATCCAGAATTTAGTATCTTTTTTTCCTGCACCTTGTGAACATTCTGTTAATAAATGGTTGTTGTTGTTATTCTTTTAACATTAATCCATTAGTATTCACTCCCAGTTGATGGAAAGGGATTGATGGAACACTTTTAGAGGAAACAACTTATTCCAGAGTGTCTTCTCTTAAATATGTCTTTACTGAGACAGTGCCCCATCCCTGGAAATGTTGAATACCAATTTGGATGGAGCTCTGAGCAACCTGGTTTAGTGGAAGGTAACCCTGCTGAAAAGAAAGATCTGTGCTAAAATCTTTAAAAACAATTTGATGGATGAAGGTATTGTTATTACATCTTTGAAATGGGTCTTAATGTCTCTGCTAACTTTCAGCAGCAGGTCTGTTGGAGAGCCCAGACAGCTTGGCTCCTTAAACAATGAAGTGGGTCTGCACAGGCCTGAGTTTCTGAACTTTGGGGTAAAACAACAGGTTCAAGGGTTATATATGTGATAGGTGGTTTGGGAAGGCTGTACCTTCCTAGTGCCTCAACCAGTGGGGAAAGGAGGAGGGCAACATGCAGCCGGGAGTTTAGGATAAAAGAAGGCTGTGCCCTCTGAAACCTGGAGGGAGATCCATGTGTGCCCAGGAGGACTCTGTCTCCTTTACAGACACTGGCTTTTCAAAGCATGATTTTCCATACACTATCAATGTCAGGGGTTTGGAACTAGATAATCTTTAAGGTCTCTTCCAAATCAAACCATTCCATGATTCTAGGATTCTATAAATAATAGCATCTCCATTTAGAAATGTGTAGACAAAATATATCCCATCAGCTTTAGAGAGGAAAAAAATCAGTTATAGAAAAAATATGCCTACAGGATAATGACAAATATACACCAAGTCTAACAATGAACATTTATTCCTTATTTTTCATAAGACAGAAAAGGAAAATCATGATACTAGCACAGTCACAGTCAGCAATTCAAAGTCATAAGAAGGAATTACATTCTCCACACAAAATGTGATTAAATAGTGAAATTCACAAGAGACCAAAAGTATAAACGAATTCATAAGAAGATGAGATAAGTTCATGCAAGAGATATCAATTCCCAGCCACTAAATACAGTGGTTTGATGTAGCTGCTGGCTAATAAAGCCATTAATCTGCTTATGTCTGGAAGCTGAAGGGGGAAGGGCTTCTCTGCTTTACTATATGCTTTGCCTAGAATCTGCTACTGACAATTGCTGGGGACAAGCCATTTGGCTGGACAGATAATGATATTACTCACTATGGAAATTCAAAGCTTAAAAGGAAAACTATAGTTTCAGAAATACTTCATTTTCAAAACCACTGTGGAGTAATTTCACAACAAATCACTTGTAAATATAAATAGCTACTATTGCTCATCTAAACTATGGTATTTAGACAGTCAATACTGATATTTAAATATATTAATGCAAAACAAACATATGTTGTACTCCACTATTACAGCCATAACAATAACACATTTTAACCTTTTAAGAAACAGTGTTCTAATATATTCATTTACAAATCACATTTCAAAAAACTAAAAATCATTTGACATCAAATGATAATAACTTACATTAATCTTTAGCCCCAAGACTCTAAAAGTGATTTTTCAAACGAAGAGATGTGGGAAGAGATGGGATGGAGTTGAGCTGAGGGCTATGGGATGCACCTGCAGAAGCACATGGCAGCACAGAGAAGCACATGGCAGCATGAAGAGGATTGTGTCCACCTGCTCTTGGGAGGAGGAGGAAGTGTCACATGGCAGACTTCTAAAGGAGAAGATCCTGCCAGAAGCTGACAGATGGGTGAACAGAGTCTGATCACCCAGTAGAAGGACATTTAGAAAACTTGTTGTTGCTGATGTGGCAACATGGGACAGGTTGCCTAGTGAGAATTGCCATGTAAGGAAATACTGTGCCTTGAAAAGTATATAAAAACAACTTGTTTCCTTGAATAAACGGTTCAAATTCCCTGCTGGTCTGGGTCCATGTCACCGTCACAAAGAGAGACTATCGTTATTCCCATGTGCTGGGCTGAGTTTCCCTGCAAAGACTTTGCTTATGTCACTTGGCCAATGAGAATTCAATTACTGAAAAATAAATAAATAAAAAATAGACTTTGAATTAACTAGATTAAGACTGGCAGTCGCAACATTCATTTACACTATTTCCCTTGCATTTCCACAATAACCAACACCTGTATTTTTTTCCTGAAAACCAAAATGAAAACCAACTGCAGGATTAGAACATCATCATTTGCCTCAGTCCTTTAAGCTGTTTCTTTTTGTAAATGTTACCTATCCATAATATCAATTTGATTTCTCAGTACAGTGGATTGATTGTTTTGGTGACTAAAATGTAATACAAAGTGTTGAGCCTGAATATCAGCTTTTGCTCAAAGCAAATCTTACTTTGCTTAATGGCAACTGTTGAAGTTGTACATCAGACATCTCATTCATCGTACTAACTGGATAGGAAATATCAGATTCATAGGATGTCCATCACAGCATATGACCTTTCCATCACTGGGGAGGACCATTATGAGCAGAATTAAGTCTAAAAATGCAGCTTTGAAAGAGCACAGAGGACTCTAAGAAGCTAAAAGAGAGCCGACCCCACCTACTGATATTCATGGGTGTAAAGATGGGACTAAGGTCAAGGTTTCAATTCTCCTTATCAAGATTTCAGTCACCCCAATGTATTTTTTGCTCATATTCTAGCTGTGACCTGCTGAAGACCCCAAGTTGCTCTGAGGTCCTAATAATTTTATCTGACAAACCAAGTAGTGCTCATGTACTGATAAAAGCTACGTTACCCCTGTATGCCTTGATGGCCTTTGTTGGCTGAAGGTACAAAATATTGAGATTGCACAATTCCATCTTATTCCATAGGCCTGCCAGAAGAAAAGCTTTTTGGCTTGCTGCTGCTAGCTCCAAGAAATCTATTCCCAAATAGGTAGAAGGTCATTCAAGTTGGTAGAAAAACACATCAAACGTATCAAAATCTTCCTGGGAAATGTTTTTTCTCTATTCACCCCTAGTCCTGCTGACATATATCTTCACACACATACATACAAAGTCAAGTGGTCATACCAGTCAATCAGCATCTAGCTTTAAATTATCCATATGCTAAAGTTATACAGGAATAAAATATTGAATAATAACAACTTATAAGTATTTTCAAGAATAATTCCCTATTTGCATCTTGTGCGTACACTATTCTTTGCTTTTCCTCCTTCACAAATCATTTTCACAGTGAAAATCTTTTCGAGCCAAACTTCATCACACCATGCCACATCAAATCAGGGACACAGAAGTTAACCACAAGATACAGTAGTTCTGGGTTATATTTATCATCTTCTTTCATGACTTACATTCAAGACACTAACCAAAAGTCTGTGAATAGGGAAATATTTGTCAAAGTAAGGCCTTGTGCTTTTAAAGAAGACAGAATTTCACCATGTTTGGCAAGAAAAAATTACTAGAACCATAAAATAGACTCTGATAAAGATAAGTACTTATTTATTGCATCATAAAAATGTAAAAAATAGAAAGCAAATTTTAGTGGCAATAAATAATATTTCACATTGTGTTATCCTGAGCCTTTCTCAGCTGCCTTCAGGTATTTCCAAATGCATCAATCAAGATAATTAATTAAATAAAGCTATGAATTCATATAAAGGAAGATGATGGGAATTTGCCTTAATGTGTAAACTACTCACCATCCACTACATTGAAATATAGCTCTATTAATGTCAAATCTCCCTGTTTAAGAATAAAACTCTAAATAAAGCCCGAGCAACATGGAAGTAAGAAAGTATATCATGTTGTTATACCATCTCCTAATCTTGAATGTTTTCTGATGTGTCTTCCTCTTTTAACCTTGTACTGAAACTAACTTTATTTGTCACCTCGTTTAAATCATCTTGTTCAAAGAAGAAAATAACATAGTCAAAAAACCTTTCTTTATCAAGACAGTCACAGGCAGGAGGTTTTAAAGCTTTTTAACTAATAAAAGAAAATCACAAATGCTTTTAAAATAATAACTTAATAACAAATACTTAAGTATTCTTAAGTCTCTATGCATATTTGAGATATCTGAAAGTAATTATTTTGACTCAGTACTGAAACGCAGCATGGAACAATTTGAGAAAGGAGGGACAAAATTATTTTGCCTAAAAACATGTTGTGTAACGCAAGCAGAAAGAGAGCAGAATAGTGCCTTTCTGAAATATAAGGATTTGGGAGAAAATTAATGTATTCTTAACACCAAATGAAAATAACCACACTTATAAACAAAGGACATCAGAATGTGCAGGCTGAAGAACTACAAAAATAAGAGTGTTGTAAATAAGGACAGGGTTAGAAATACAAAGGTTAAAAATTAAAGTCCTAACTATATAAAATTATTTTTCCCTTTTTTGTTTTGTTCTTCTAAGACTTTCTTGAGAAGTAAAATATACACAAGAAACAGGATTTTTTACTTCAATCTGAATGACAAAAACCTAATGCAGTATTTTGGTGTGCTTTGGTTCAGATACGTACACAATCACATATCAAAATATAAACAAGGCATCTAATGAGCAAGATTCCAAATTCCCTTTTGGCATAGCTTTGCTGGCTACCCTTGATTCAGTCACTTGGCCAAGGTACTGTGTAACTCAGAGATATGTGTTTGCATTTAACCAGGCACATTTGGAGCTGTCAGCAACATTTACAAAACTTTCAGTGAATGAAAGCTTACCATGGGCTGCAGGGGAATTTCTGCTCTGGCATGTGGAGCACTCAGAGGACCTTTTCTTTCTCCCTTCTTCTTCCCTTTGGTCTTCTGGGCTGTTTCTCTCACATATCCTCATTCCTTTCTCTGGGTGCTGTGCCAGAGGTTTTCCTTCCTTCTTAAATATGTTATTCCAGAGGAATTACCACCATCGCTGATGGGCTCAGCCTTGGTTCGTGTTGGCATTGGCTTTCCTTAACATCCATGTCACGTTTGGGTCACTTGAAGTAAGTATCTTTTTTTCCTTGAGGTTTATGATGGGAACAATATTTTCATCTACCTGAAAAGTGAGATTAAACATTTCACTCTGTAGAAGGGAATTTTCTTTCTCTTTCCTGAATGCACAGGCTTTTTGCATCACCAGTACCTTAAAGATAGGGCAACAAGACATTGCTCCATGAGAGGGGCTATCAAGTTAGTGGCTTTTGCCCATTTTAGAAGTGTCAGGAAATAAGGATTAATTATAACAGTTCTGAAGAGTTATGTTCCCCAGATGATAAAAGGTATTTTTAAATTATGTATATTAAAGATTCTAAGTACTTTAAATCATGTTCTAAAAAATAGCAGAATGAAAATAACAAAAGTGGGTAGATGTGCTCCTCACTTCATGAAAGTTCAGAGTAGCTACAATAGAATAAGAATAATTAAGCTCCTGCTAGATGAGTTTTATTGAGTACTGATGATTTTTCTCTCATTTTCACTTGAAGATAATTCACTGTATCAACTTTTCAGATGAAAAAGAAAATGGAAATTGGCAATGGAAAATTTTCAGATCAGTATAAAAATATTTTTTGCATATATCTATTATTTCAAAGGAATTTCTCATTTTTAAATTCAGTTAAATTGCAAATATATTATGTAAATTTGTTATCTTCAAAAGTACGTAAATATTCCTAAGTTATTTACTGAACAAGCATTTACCCAAGAGATTATATTTAGTTAGGCTGACGAGTATATACTCACCAGTTTGGCTGTTTACTCACAGATATGCAGATGTGTGTGTAAGAGATACACTCAAATCCCTCTGATTAAAAGCCAATATATAGCATTGAAACAGAAATATAAAAAGCAAGGATAAACTAAAAGTCGATCTTTAGCCCCTTACTGCTCCAAATGAAAAAATTACACCTTGCACACACTTTTTATTTTCCCCTCATATTTTACTGTAGTCTAGTTTCTATATAGTTATCTACTGTCCCAAATTAGAAGAAACCAACCAATCAAATAAAATACGGCCAAGTCATAATCAAATTTCACACATTTTGTAGTTTAATCCCTATTTTAGTATTCTTCCATACATAGTTGTATAGATGTCACTTTCTCAATTCAACGAGTTTTTTTACAGAGTATTGTTTTCCTAAAAAGTTTGAGTATTGTATTGAGTATTTGTATTTTGAGTCAAAGTCAAATTGTCAGGATTCAAACAAGATTATTCCCAACAAATCACATAGACACTGATCCTGAGAAAACCCCCAGTTGAGTGAAAATATTTACAAGTATGTAAAAGACAGAGGTTAAAAACAAAAACAAAAACCCCAAAAAAAAACAAAAAAAAAAAAAAAACAAAAAAAACCCCACATCAGATGCACATTTTAACCTCTGTGAGGATTGGTGGGTTTCTAAGGTCCAAGTGCAACATTTCTCTGAGTTTTTTTTCTTTTCTTTTTTTTTTAACAAAGGTACAATGTAGTGTTAAGGAATAGAGTGATAACTGTAGACATAGAACATGAAAAATAAAGTGATTTAAGGTCAGAATGCATTTGGATGGCTAACTGAAAGAAGTTGTCTGCACCCTACATCCTTGCTGATACTTGTATGTGTTTTTATAAGTAAGTATTATTCTGCAGGGGAAAAAAAGTCTATGCAGATTTTCAGGTTGATCATGGAAGACTGAAGACATCAATCATTTAAAAGCTATTGTGAGGAAGCATTCACTAATGCACCTGATATTTTTACTTTGACCCCTTATATTTCTGAATAGGAATGCCATTTTTTCTATGTGTTGTAGAAAACTCACCATTATTATTTTAATAAAAATGTTTGGTATTCATTTTCAATGTTTCACATTAACCTTAAATTTCACCCAAGGCTATGAAGAGCCTGTGTTGAACACACAATAAACAAATATTTCCTCTATTTAAAATTTTTTGTGGTGTGTCTTTCATTAGCATTAAAAAAAAATAATACTGACATTATTGCAGAATATTTTTTGGAAATTCTTTAGTACTTATGTGACATAAAAAATTAATTCACTGGCTGATCCATCATCATTTTGTATGATTGAGGAAATTGTTCTATTTTCATAGATAATATAGCTCAGTGTATTTGTCACCTCACTTGCAATCACTGCCTAAGGAAGCTGATGGTCTCTTTTGAAACCTCCATTTTCAAACAGTTAACTCTGGTAATGGAGTTCACTGCTCAACTGAATTACTGCTGCCATGTGTGGAAGTTCCCTTTGATTCACTCCCCTGTTTTTTGCTGGTATCTTTTCTGGACAGAATTCCTGGCAGTGCTCTGTCACTGGTGGTGGCTGTTGCATTAGTTCTCCAAGGCACATACTTGAGAGCAACTCTGGACATAATTAGAGATATTGAAAAACAAAGAAAGGAAATTGCATTTTCCAACTATTTTTATATTTAGAATCCAAATCAGTGCCAGTCAAATATTATTCACAGAACCAACATATTTAAATAATGTTATCGAATAAATTCTGGAAGCCTAAAATCTGCAGGCACAATCAAGGAATCAGCAGCTGAAGCAAAATGAGAGAGTGAGATGTCATCTTGATATGCAATAATATCACTGCAAATACCCACTGCAACAAGATATGCCTGAGCAGAGAAAGACATCACTTTCCAAGACTCACAAAAAGCTTCCCAAAATATTATCTTTGGGGCACCTACATTAGAAGAATGTGGCCCTCTTGGGGTCCAGAGGAGAGCCATGAAGATGATCAGAGAGCTGGAGCACCTGTCTATAATGAGGCTAAGAGAGTTGCAGTTGTCCAGCCTCGAAAAGGCCCAGGGAAGACCTTACAGGAACCTTTCAGTACCTAAATTAGAATTATAAGAAAGCTGAAGAGGAACTTCTTACAAGGACTTGTAGTGACAGGACAAGAAGTAATGGTTTGGACTGAAAGACGGTAGATTTAGATTACGTATGAGGAGCACCATGACTGTGGCGAGACACTGGAACACATTGTCCCGCCCAAACTGTTCTATATTAATATGATTCTGCAGCCAACAGAACTGCACATGTAAATATATCTACTATTTTCTTAATGAAGATAAAGATAAGCTACCTAAAGTTATACTGAAAAAATCCTTAAGAAATTGGATATTTCTTTGTAGAAGTTTAGCATAAGTTAAACCTATTTTCTTCACAATTTTTTTTCAGATTTTCGTAACAAAAAGATATCTAAAATAGCTTAAAATGGCAAGCAACACGTTCCAGCAAAAGGTGAAAAGGAAATAAAACTTGCTTTTTTTTATAAAGTTGGTTTGTTGGTATAACAGCCCCTGAAGTATTATGACATGAGTAAGCTGTAGGGAGGATACCTATCCAAAATAGTAAACTTTAATCCAACAGAGAACACTGTTAGTAGGGGCCTGCAGCTTTCAGCAAATAATTTTTAAAGTGGACTGAATGTATAGTGTGGATGCATTCACAGTGATAATTATATTTCCATTGCATTTACTTGAAGAAATCAGCCATGCTGGAATCCTTGGAAAAGTGTGTGGGATTGTTGGTCAACAGTCACCTAACTGTGAGCCAGCATGTGTGCCCAGGTAGCCAAGGAGGCCAACAGCATCCTGGCCTGGTTCAGCAATGCTGTGGCCACCAGAACAAGGGCAATGATGTCCCCCTGCACCAGGTACTGGTGAAGCCACAGCTCAAATCCTGCGTCCAGTTGTGGGCTCCTCAGTTCAGGAAGGACATTGACATTCTGGAATGTTTCCAGAGAAGGGAAGTGGAGCTGGGGAAGGGTCTGGAGAACAAGTCTGATGAGGAAGAGCTGAGGGAGCTGGGCATGTTAAGCCTGGAAAAAGGAGGCTCAGAGTGGACCTTTTCACTCTCTACAACTGCCTGAAAGGAAGGTGTAGCCAGGTGGGGATTGGTCTCTGATCCCAGGTAACAAATATGGAGATGAGAGAAAACAACCAAAAGTTCTAGCAGTGCCTTCTTTCTTTTCCAATTCAGCACTTCGATGAGGAATCAGACCTGATACAGAACCTGGCTTTTGCAGAGTATGACTAAATTCATCCCTGGGAGCATTTTCTAAAACAAATTTCTAGCTAAGGTGCTGGTGAGGGAGAAGGGACAGTGTGGAGTGATTCCAGCTTCTCAGCAGCCCACATATTCAAAATTGGTTATGGACAGAGAAAGTACTACAAGGCTTCTCATCTCCCTTGTATTAGTTTTTCAAAGGGAAAGAATTATTGCTGCTGCTACTGCAACTTTATAACCCTTGCAATTGCTATTATTATTTCTATGGAAGAAAATGACAAAACATTAGTTATTCTAGATAGAAAAGGGAATACATGCCTTGAAGGTCAAAGAATGTCCAACTTTTATCACCATACAATAAAATTACTTTTCCTTTTACTAGTTCAACTATCAAATTGAGAAAAAAAAAATAAAACAAATCCAATTTGATTTACCTGTTCTAAATTTCTTTTTTCTTTTCAAATAATAGATATATTGGGGAAAAGGGGGCTGTAATTGCTTCATTTTTATTTTATTTTAGTTTGGTGAGAATATATAAAATGAAAAGTGATATTTTAGCATCATCTGGGAGGCAGACTGTACTTGTTTTTGTCCAATAATTTGGGACTTCTGGTGTTCATCAAGATTTAGAAGCTCAGAGCAGTTATCTCCACTTTTGGACAAAATATGATCTCATATCTTTCTTCTTCTGGGGGTTCCCCAAACCATAAGGCTACAGGGGATTTCAGCATCAGCATTGTGTAAATTATACAATCACAGAAATGTCTGGGTTGGAAGGAATTTTAAAGATCCCCCTGTTCCAACTCCCTCTCAAGGGGGACTGGAACCTTCCACCAGACCACGTTGGTCAGAGCCCCATCCAAAATGGCCTTGAACACTTCCAGGAATGGGGTAGCCACAGCTTCCATAGACAGTCTCATCCAGTAAAAAAATCAATGTCACAGCAAATAATTTCTTCCTAGCATCTAGCCTAAACCCATTGTTTTTCAGTTTGAAGCAATTCTTCATTGCCCTGTCACTCCAGGCCCTTGTGAATAGGCTCTCTCCATCTTTCCCATAGGCTCCCTTCAGGTACTGGAAGGCCCTAATTTGGTAACCCTGAAGCCTTTTCTTCTCCAGGCTGAACAATCCCAATTCTCTCAGCCTTTCCTTACAGTAGAGGCTCTCCATCCCTGTAATCAAATAATTCAAAGTTTTCAATATAACAATAAATGCAGCAGAGAGTTCTACCAGAGTACAAACCTCCTGTGTAATTTGTATAATTCTGCTCACTTTACCCAGCAAAATTACTTTTTTAGCACCACCATTGTGATAAGAGAGTAATACAAATCCATTATTGCTGACTAAAGGCAACAGGCACCAGTAGAAATTCTCCATATGCCATTTTAATCCCTTTTGAAGAATGGCCAGTGAACCTTCCGTAAGTAACTTCCTAATGCAGGGCAAAATTTAGTCATCACAGGTACATGTTGTAAATTAGGCTTTATGTTATTGTATTCACATTTTGAACCAAATGTGGGTCCTCCATGCCTAAGGGTAAGCAGTAACCACAAATAACTTTGCAAAATGCTCTGGACAATGGTAAAAAACATTAAGGGCTTATACAGAACAAAACCTGTAAATTCTCAGTAACTCGAAACTTTTACTTTTCAGCAAAGAAACTGCTTGTCAGGACAAAATGTATTTGTTCTTATCCACTTCTCTTAGTCTATCTTTGACTGAGTACTCCAATGTTTGTAGTTAAGAGTTTTAAAGGCAGTAAGTATTCTCTTTGTATTTCTCTAAACTAGTTGATAGGACACCGATTATTCAGCAATATAAAACACTTTGGTACAATATCCAGCAGTACAATATCATTTTAGGAAATGATTGTTTCAGGGGAAAAAAATCTAAATTCCTCATCCTGAGACATTGAACCTGAAAAAAATTGAAGATACACTTAAAAATACATGACAACTTAAATTGAAAAACCCTCAAATGATATTTTGCTTAAGCTTTAGTTCTCAAAATTGACTTAAAGTGTGGGTCACTTGTTAAAAGTAAACATTTCTCTTTGTGTAAACAATACATTCATGTTCCTAGTTGAAGCATGGCAATACACCAAAATACTTTCTTATTGCTGGAGTGACACACTTCAATTTTCAGAGAAAAGTGAGTATGTTTCTTTATCCAAAACACTAATTTAACCAAGTTGATAGCAAATGTGACACTGGTTTAAATAGATTCAAGGGCAAGGTACACTCAATTATTTACTGCATAGAGGATCTAAACCTTGTGTATAATTTACAAAAACCAAAAAAACAACAAACCAGTACTTGCCATGCTTACAAGTCATCCTATCAAACACTCATGTTAAGCAGTTTATTTTCTGGTCCTACCTATCATACTGATGTGGTGAAAAAATACAGTCAAAGGCAAAACACGGAAGAGCAATTATTAAAGTTTATCAGGAGCGATGGATAGTTTGAGTTCATAATCAGCCTCTTCTTATTCCACCCCTTCTAGGCTCAGCAATATTTTCTCTCCCAGCCTGACTTGTAAAGGAAAGAATAAGAGATGTCTGATATGAGATTTCTCCTATCACACTTAGAGGAAAAAATCTTTTGGAATTTACAGGAAGTTGTAATATACACAGTAGGGAGCTCCTCCAGCATCCAGAAATTTTCAGCAACAATCAAAATGTGTGAAGTAACATGAAGAAATGCTGAAACAGCTTTCATTTCAGTCCTGGAAATGAAGAAGCAGTGCACTGCCTTTGCTGCCCACCTTTGCTATATTTCTCACCTCAAGAAAAGTCAGTCATGCACTTATGGGCTATACAACCTTACATACTCATTTTGTATGTATAAAACATTTTTTACCAACTAGGACTTTTGCTGACGTTAGGAACTGGTTTAAACACAAAAGACCAAGGAAAACTAAGTCTCTGTGAATAAAATGGATTGAATCCAAAAAGATTCAAAATATACCCAAAAAGCCATGATTAAAACCAGACAAGATTGGATGTTGGTGCCAAAACAACTTGATATATCTTATTTAATAGTAAAAGAGGGAGGAAGGAGGGAAGGAGAGAGGGAGGGAAGGAAGGAGGGAAGGAGGGAAGGAGGGAAGGAGGGAAGGAGGGAAGGAGGGAAGGAGGGAAGGAGGGAAGGAGGGAAGGAGGGAAGGAGGGAAGGAGGGAAGGAGGGAAGGAGGGAAGGAGGGAAGGAGGGAAGGAGGGAAGGAGGGAAGGAGGGAAGGAGGGAAGGAGGGAAGGAGGGAAGGAGGGAAGGAGGGAAGGAGGGAAGGAGGGAAGGAGGGAAGGAGGGAAGGAGGGAAGGAGGGAAGGAGGGAAGGAGGGAAGGAGGGAAGGAGGGAAGGAGGGAAGGAGGGAAGGAGGGAAGGAAGGAAGGAAGGCTGGCTGTGGCATGAGGGTCTGTTGGAGCCGGGCAGCTGATAGTCCTGGGGCTGCAGCATCCAACCCGAAGGTGCTAAGCTTTATGCCTCTGTGAATGCATTCTTATCTTCATCAATGAGTAGTGGAGGGCTCCATTCAGGTTTTGGTGGTTTTCTCTGCAGCTTCAGTAGTTTTGCTCTGATAGGCAAAGATCCTCCGTGAAGATGTTTAAACCATAAATTATAACACTCAGTCTCCAGCAGCTGCCTTGAATGGCCTGCTAATACATTTAGACATATGCTACCAGTGGCTGATATGTAGAACTGGAGCGTATTTCTAAAATTGAATCTGCATGGAAGGTGAGAGGGTTATTTATCTTAGTTTACTTTCTTAATTCCTTTTTTTTTTTTTTCTCCTGGTAATAATAATGTTGATCATCACAGAAAGCACTAGCAGTTTTAAGCTGATAGATACAGTTCAAAGGTGAAATATGCCAGTTTATTTGTGTGTGATCAGAAAAACAAAGCCCAGTTAAGATAACACAAAGTGTTAATGCCAAAAAAATTACATGGATCACCACATCCAAATTTATTCTGAAATTCCTTAAAGGTTTCAGACTCGGTTGCTTGGGGAAATTGGCTTTCTTTTGCAATAATTTTATTATTGCTATGATGAAAATCTTATATTTGCATTTTATTATAATTTACTCCTATCTCAATTTTCTGCTATTTACTTCTTGCCCCCTTAGAACAGGGTTTAGATACTTCTGTTGAGTCACTATAAAAAATCTTGCTTTGCTGAAATCCTTAAAACAGGATTCTTTATAGTATGAAAAAACTACTGGTTTCTATTGATATTAGCTAAAAGTTACTTTACAAATCAAAATTACATCCATTGGAGTAGAACACTTGTTGTTTTCTTCCCTGAAACTAGAGTTTTCAGTAAGAGGAAAACATCCCCAAAATACCACTAGTGATACCACAGAATCCTATGCACTTAGAAATTCCTTTGTTCTTCCACTCTTTTTTACCCTGTCCCTCTCCCTACCAAACATGATATTGCTCTTAAACATAGATTAAAATTTTTAATTTCAGGTTCATCCTGAAATCTCTACATCAAACATGGTGTTTATAGAGCTTCAGAATAAAATGAAAATACATTTTAAATTCTTCTGAGTTCTACTTTTTATCAATGTTCTGCATTCACATTGTATCTCCTAAAATTGACATTAAGCATGATTATTCAGACACAGGAGAATTTCATTAAACCCTAGTTGAAAGAAATCTCCCCACTAATCACAAGATCACAGGACCATAATTTGTCAGTCAGTGACTCAATTTCATCTCAGAAGTTAATTTGAATCATTGCAAGCTTCTGTTTTTCTGATTCCAGGCACAAGAGGGTTGCTGCTCTCAGTCCAGCTTTTAGTGAGCAGGTGTCCACATCAGAGAATTTATCTTTTATAAGCAAAAGTAGTTATTGAGCACTCAGAAATGTTTATTAATGATGCACTGTAGGAAGCATTCTCAAGCGATGCTTGTGTTGTACTCAGGTGATTATTTTAATAATGGGTCCTCATAGCAACAGCTGGAAAAAAAGTAGATAGAAGAGAAAAAAAAGGAAGATGACAATTTCAGGTTTCAGAGTCTATCAATTACAGGAATTTTCTTGAACTGAAAAAAAATCCCATTTTGACTACTGGAGTATTTATTATATATTCTTTTATCTTGAGGCTGTAGACAGAAGCAACACAGTAAAAGGACTTTGACCTTCATATTTCAGAAGACTCTTGTCTAAAAGAAGAACAAGAAAGTTCAAGATATCAAGTGGGGAGGAGTAATTTGGTGATCCCATTTTTCATTCCACACCAAATATCAGCTACTCTTTATCAAAAAATTTTTGGTCAGTACCTGAAAAAAGGTAAATGCAGATAGATAGAGATGTGATAAACTTAAAAAAAAAAATTAAAAAAAAATATATATGCACTGATCAAGTCATATGAATGGCTGCTGACCTTCATTCTCTTCTGCAAAATGTTTATTACTGAACAGATGGAGCAAAATAAAACCACATGGGGAGGTTACATATTCTCCAGAGAACACATTTTTGAAATAATAATTTATAAGTTTTTAAATGAGCTATTAGATCAAAGACACATGGAAGTATATTCCAGTTAGTGCAAAGAATAATATTTTTTAAAAATCCAACATGGAAAAAAGACAAGCTAAATACTTAATTTATACCTTGATGATTCATCAGTTACAGCTTTGAATCAAATCCTGAATTTTACATTCTTTTCTCCCTTTTATCTAAATAATTGTTTTTCAAAATTATGGGAAGATAGAAAAAGGCTGTATTATGGGCACAATCACTATTTAGCCCAGCAAATGTACCTCATTCAGTTACCAGCTGGTTCTAAGCATTATCCTTATTATCAGCATAAAATTTTCCTTGGGGAAGATTTAGATCTCTCTTTTTTAATCTTCAATAGCATAAGACAATAAAACTCTGGGCTCTGGTAGTAAGTGTGTACATAATGGGAATTCCTTACTGGAAAAAAAAAAAACAAAAACAAACAAAAAAAAAACAAACAAAAAAAAACCCCAAAAAACAAACAAACAAAAAAACCCCAAAGAAACAAAAAAAAACCTTAAACCAAACCAAACCAAAATACAAAAAATCCCAAACAAAAAACAATTAAAAAAACCAAACCAGAACAAACCCAGAAACTTTTTCAGACCTCTCATATTATTTTCTTCCAGAGGGGAACCAAGCTGAAGGCAAGACACTCCTGAATCCATAACTGAGGACTGAATCACAAAAGCATTAAGACAGTAAAGGTTAGGACATGTGGGCCAAAGGCCGAGGTCTGGAAGGTGGACCAGCAAGGGTTTAAATTTGACAAATTCTTATAAATCTGACAAAATCCAGTAAGAACCTGAAGCTGCATCTTGCTAAAAGCTTGACCCTCCAAGTCCCACACTACTGGGCCTGTTGCAAAATTTTAAATTAACACCATTTTTTTACAGTAACAATATTGGAACTGCTATTCATGGAAATGAGATAATGGTTTCTATTTCTCATTGTGTCATTACAAATCTTTTCTTTTAGCTTTTTGATCAATTATTCCTTGTCGATGTATTGATATGTGTAAAAATTGCCTTTTTTTCCCTGATTGCTCCTTTCAGCTCCACTACAGATACCCACTTTAAAATCCTCACTATTATAGGCACTGAATCAAGTTTTCAACTTTTCATTAATCACAAGGGATAAAGATTATGACTTTCTTTGGTTCTATGCCATTTCAGTCTCACACAACAGAAAAACTCTAGTAAAATATAAATTTTATCATTTTTTACTTAAAAAAAAATCTTTCCCATTTGTCAGTCTTAAATCTTCCAGTTCCCCTCTTCTCTTTTTTTTATTTTATTCCAAAGCAATTGCATTTTGCTTCATTAGTTATAGCTGTCCAGAATTCTTTGCTAGCTACATTCTTTATTCATCAGTTTTACACATTTAAGCACTGGATAACAAATAACTTTTTAGGTTCAGATACAAGAATTTGTTTTGAATTTTAAAGAGCTATTAATTTTCTACTTCCAAAGGAAAGCATATTCATTTTTTATGAAAGGTGATTCTGCTTTCCCAATAAAGCTAAGGAGTGCCATTAACAAGACCACAAAATTTCACCTCGAATAGAAGTTTGATTTGTTTCATCACTCAGTCTCTTCATTTTTGATGGTGCATGCTTTTGACCTCTTGACTGTATTTAATTTCTTCTCATTAATGGCATGCACTTGTCTCTTATGCCTCTTTGCAAAGATCATTTATTGATCCGCATTCATGTAACTGATGTATCTCTCCCCATCTATTAGCCATGTGGCTTCAAGCATGTAATTTAACTAAATTCTTTCCTCCTATTACAGTTTCTCTGTCATCCATCTCTGACAAGCACTCTACTTGCTTTTATTCCTTTTCTTGTGCTTTATCTTATCAAAAAATCCACCCCCCACCTGTGTGCTCATTTTATAATAGTCATTGTTATTAACTATAGTAAGAGAAACTTCATCACCATAGAGGGCTCTTGTTTTGTTCTGAGAAAATTGCTCAAGAAATATATTAAAAACTTACAAAAGTAACAAACTCGCATGCTGGCACGGAACAGNTTTTCTAGTTGAATTTGACCAAAAATATCCTCTTCACACCTATGAGAATTTACTTAAGCCAATTACAGTGGAATTGTACTGCACTCACCCACTGAGATTTTTAACCCGAATTTTAGTTGTCTTAGACAGTTTTTAGGAAAAGGTAGATAGCAATTACAGTTTCTTTGAACCAGCTCAATCTTTATCATTAAATAATCATTAATCATTATAGATACAAAGCACCTCCATATAATTTCAGTATCTGACGAATCTGGTGATATTGCTAAGAACAACAGAAACAAGAGTATGAAAGACTCACCATGCCTCTGAGTAATCTGTTTCAACAGTTGCTTGCCCTCATAGCCAGCAGTTTTCACTGTTGTTCCAGTTTGGACTTTGGTGACTTAAACTTCCAGCTTGTGGATCTTGTTATGTCTTTGCTTGGCAGAATAGAGGGACCACTATTATCAAGTAAAAGCACTATGCCTTACACTGTTGATTCCTCATCTGCAAGCAGTAATTCAATGTCATTTTTATACGCAGATTAATAACTCAGTGGGAAAGGTGGGTAGGAATACACAGAGAACATTCAAGTTGTTTCAATCTTTTTTTCACAGTAATACTGAATTAATAGCTATGTTATTATTAAGATTATTATTTCATAAATTACAATCTATTCATATCCCACAGCTAAGCAGCATGTAAAAACACCAGGAGGCAAAAATCTGTATTTTTTTCCAATTAAAATACATAAATATGCACAAAACCCATAAGAATACTAAAGTGCAGGGCTCTACTTTCAATTGCTCACTGATTAGTCAAACTACTCTCAAGTACTTTTTTATCTCTCTGGGAATCCTCGTTTTATACTTTCCAATGAGAAAACCTCAATTTTTACAGTACTGTTTTCCTGAATTAAGTCTCTTGTTCAGAAATTCTTCTTTTAGCAGTCAGCATAAGGAGGGAACCAGAACAAATTTACACAGTAAGATAAGCTAAAATCCATCAGTACTTTTTGCTCTGTACCAAACAATGTGGTCTGGCATGATGAATAATTAACATCTGAACTTACTGCCCTAGACATTTAAAATTTAAATGGAGTTACCAGTCATAATGACCACATTTTCAATATATTTACTTAGACATAATATTAGAAGTGGTCAAATCTGGTGGACTTCAGTCTTGCCAAAGCTGGGTTGTTGCCAGGCTTAAGTGGCTCCAGGTTTCCAGATGAATCCCAAGTTCAACAAATGCTGGTGTCAGGACATATATGAGGCCAGACTGGATGGGACAACTTAGTGAATGGTGCCCTTGCCCATGACAAAGAGATGATCTTTGATTCCTTCCAACACAGGCCACTCTATGATTACATTCCACTAGTCCCTGAAGCTGCAGCCCTATACCCATTACCAGCAGAGACAGTCACTCTTCACACAGAGCGTTAGGCCAAGACTTTCCAGGTCCCAACAGCTAATCCCCTCCATGCATTTGCCCCTAGAGGCCCCCAGACGCTTTCACAGCCAGAGTGAGACATGGAGACCTGCTCAACATCTTGCTCCTGGGCCATTTCTACTCACTAAATCATTTGCCTTGACTGCTACTGCTGCTCACGCAAATGCTCACGGATTTACACTCATTCCAGTCCCTGGTGCTATGGATACAGAGACCCTCCACTCCATGCTCTGACTCTAGTTACTGCACAGAGATACCCCTGTACAAAAAGAAGAGGGACCTCCTACCTAGGAAAAACCTGGGAAAAAAAAATATAAGTAGGACAGACAGGTGATCAGTTGTAGGACAAGGACAGACTAGAGTACAGACCAAACTATTTACATGAGATGATGTCTTCTAATCCATTTATCCCTTTCATGTGTTCTCACTCTTGTTCCTCCCAAAATCACCCAAACACCTCCCTTTTCCTACCACGGATTCCTGCCCTAAACACCCTGTAAATCCTCTGGTCTCAGACTGCTTTTCCCCTGAATCCTACAATATGTTCTACCCTACAGCAGCAACTCCTCTTAACATGAAAGATGTTTTTTAAAACTGCTCCGCATGACACTCTGTGATGGTTTTCATGCCTGGAAACTGAAGTTGATGTCTCAGCTGAGCTAGCACTCATAGGAGTCTGGACAAGTTGATTGTTCTTAGGAGTTGCAGGTTTGTGTTCCTACCTGTCCCTGTGAATTCCAGAAAGGTCTTGATGGGCTGGTGATGCATGTAATGGCCTGAGAGTAGCCTAGCAGGACATTACTTGGGCTTCACGTCTTCCTACCTTTTTGAGCTCTTTTATGAGTATGGAGATGCCTTTCAGTACATAATTGAAGAGCAGTGTGACACATAATGTCACACTGTGGAGCAGCATCTGACAAGCAGGCAAAGAAAGCAGGGAGAAAAGAGAACATTGGGCCAAGACCAGGAACAAATTTCTAGAACTGCCTATGAAAGAGTTGGAAATCAACTGTAAGAACAAAAACACCTAGAAGTTATCCCAGGCAGTATCTTGAAAGATCATCAATGCTTCCAGTACTAACCATGGATACAGAGGATGAGCCCTCATTTCCAGCTGAAATCTCGAGGATGTCAACAGGAATGATTAGCACCAGGGTTTTGCTCCTCACTGCTCTGTGCCCTCTCCCATGGTTGCTGCTCAGAGCCACCTCTGCAGCAATCAGTACAGAGCCAGCAGAAAACAAACCTCACACTTGGACTCACCAGTGAGCAGATTTCTCACAGCAGCACTGAATGGCAAGAGTTCTGTACATGCCCATGACCAACAGTTAACTGCCAAATGAATACTGTCAAAGTGTTTGGAAATTGCTGGGTGACAGCACTGTGGGCTTCTCCGTGCGTGAATGAGGAACTTGAGTGTGTAGAAAAAACCTGCTCCATAAACTTGCCACTTAAGCCTAAAAACCTCTATTTTCCAATGACACATCACAAAATTCAACCCTTAACCGAGTACAATAACACTAACCCAGCCACTAAGCCCCAGAGCAGAAGCAGAGGCTGAAAAGCCTGAATAAGTAATTTCCCCAACACCTGACTATGCTGAGACTGTCTTGAACATGACATTTACAGGAGAATGGTGCAAAAAATAATTTCCAGAATATTCACATCCAAGATCTTGTTTCAAATGACAACTAGAGATGTCAGATAGACTTTATAAAAACCCCTCATCATCTATTCTAAAAGGAAGGATACTTTCTGATGGGTTAATTAGTGGGAACAGGGAACATTTCATATAATCTCAGAAACATTATTAACAGTAATAAATTGCACCTTCCCTGAAGCAACATAAAATCAATGACTTTACAAGAAATTGTTAAAACTATGATGATACTTTAAGAAAGATGCTTATTTTAACTATATGAAGGTTGCGATGTTAAGGCCATTGTATTTTCATACATTTTTTGATTTAGAGATATTTGATGTTACTGAGTTAAATCTATTTTCTTAAAAAACAGTGCCTGCATTAAAGGATAATGAGGATAGAAATAAATGTTTTGTGGATAAACCCCTGGATAAATTAGGAGACCTGATCAAGTGGCTAGTAGAAATTCAAAGTGTAATGGAATGAGAATTGCTCATCAGGATAATCATAGGCAATGACAATCACAGTGCTTAATTTTTTCATAAGTGATGGCAGCCTAGCTGCTCCTATATTGAGATTTTCCTGTACTCAGTGGGGGACTAAGCCAGAGTTTGGAATGTGGATAGCAGATTAGAATCATGGCTACTGTGCTTTACCTCCAAGACTATCAGTCTTGTATAATGTGTATAGATACTCAAGTTTTTTGTATTTTAGTGAGAAGTATGCAATATCAAGAAGCAGATCTTTGCTAAGAATGTTATTGAGGGGTGGAGTAATAAAGGAGTTTTACACAAATTGTAAAATTTCTTGAGGGAAAAAGTTCTCCATAAACCATAATCGTAATCATCTGGAAAAAAAAAAAAAAGTCATACTGAGGAAGATGTATCTCAAATTTACTAAAATTTAGTATGAATTTCACTGATATATGAAAGTATTCCAAGAGTAACCACTGTCATGACAAATTTCACTTTGCTCATTGATTTTCCACTTATAATTCTGAGAACGTGTTTTTTCTTTCACCTATATGAACCTAGAGTAATTTCATATCTTCACCTAGAAAATATTTATCAAAATGGAGCCTCACTTCAGTATAAATCAACACTGACCTATATGAGATAACTGTTTTTGCTACCCAGTTCACTGAGGATTTCACTGATTACTTTGAGCAAGGGAGAAATTTTAACTTCAGTTTCTGGGTTATTTTTTCCCCCACACTTGAAAAATTAAATTCCTTTGAAAATACAGCTTGGTCACCACTTAACATTAGCCCTAATTCTATGTTCTTCCATCCACTGAAGGTGGGCAAATGTCATTCGTTCTGTTCTTATTATTATTTCTCCCCAGTAGCTTATAATTTATTCTTGATGGTAATTATGGATAGAATCTACTGCTGATAATTAAGCATATGTGTCTCTTTAAAGACTCAACCAGAGGTCACAACAATTGGCAATAGTTACACAAACATTATTAGTATTAATTTAGCCTTAAGTGCTAAGGCATCACTTAACATGTAAACTGAAGCAGTTTTTACACATAAATTAACCAGTAGGAGGTTTTCCCTTTGGTGTTGCAAAACTAGAAGAAGGAAATTTTTCCTGTGGAATGCTCTAGAAAACTATTATTTTCATAGAGAATTATTGATAGAGCAGCAGAAAAGTTGTCTTTTATATTTAAGGATGATGCAAATTGCAACAAATACAACATGAATGACAAACACACATGGAGACAGCTGGCTATCTAAAAAAAAAAAAAAAGCAGATGCCTGGAAAAAAAAATCTACCAAGTTTAAATTAATAATTCAAGAGCTTTAGACACTTGAATTATTGGAATTGTGGAAAGGGAAATGATAATGCAGACACCATGATATATGGATACAATAATATACCACCTTACAACAACCAGGTAAAGGACATATCAAAAGGCTACCCTATTTCCTTACTATGATCAATAAAAATACATCTCCCATGGTGACCATTAGGTGAAACAGAAGGAAGAGAAAATTCAATTAATTACTGCTGTATTTTGGAATTTTATTTGGCCAGGCAGATTTTAATCTATCCTTAAAAAAGTCAAATTTGCTTAAGAAGAAATTAATGCACAAGAGTAATCCTTTACCAGAGCAAAAATAAATTTCCATAAAGTCAAAATTCACGATTTTTCTTTTTTTTTAGAATATCCTTGACTTGGTAAAACAAGGGGACTAACAAAGAGTGTGGCATATTATCTTGGGTACTGTTTCTCAGAATTTACTCCAAACATATCTTTTCTCATTTACATAATTTATGTAGCTACACTGAGAAACACTTTATTAAAGCAAGCATTAATCTACCTCATTTCCACATTGAGCCACCTCAGAACTACCTTATCAAAATTCTTGTCATATAAAAAGCTAAACCAATATCTGATTAAATAGATTAAATGTATCTGATCACACAACCCACACACAGTCCAATTCATCACTTCATCATATTGCAAAACTTTATTATCATCTATGCAATTAGCAAATACTTTGTTTTCTGAAGTATATCACACTACTCCCAGAGCGGTATCGCTAACATTTTTTATTTCATCAACAAATAATTATTATAATATGCCTCTGAGATATTTTTGTCCTCAGAGATTACATTCCTTTGTACTTGCTCAACTCCAAATGCTTAAAATGGATTATTAATCCTCAAAACTCTCACCTTGCTATACTAAGTAAGGCATAGTGCCTGCCAGTTTTAGTTTGAGGTTTTGGTTTGGATTTTTTTTTTTTTTTGGTACTGACTGAAACATACAGTTTGAACTGTACCTTGTTTGAACTGTACACTTGTCCTAATTGGAGGATTTGTTCAAAAGTACAAGACAAAATTTCTCTAATGTCTTGAATTCACCACATGTTCCACCACAAAGCAGTGACCTTGTCAAGGTGAGTCATGAAAACTCTAACACAAACAGAGCATTAAAAAGCAGTGGGACTGAATATGCCCTCAGCAGGCTTCCAGATGATGCTGAGCTCCATGATGAGCTCACACTCTGGAGGGAAGGGATGGATACAAAAGGACCTGGACAGGCCAGACAGATGGGCCTGTACAAAACTCATGAGGTCCAACAAGGCAAGGGGTAAGGTGTCGCATCCTGGTCAGGGCAGTGCCATGCACAGACACAGGCTGGATGGAGAAGGGATGAAGAGCAGCCCTGAGGAGGAGGACTTGACAGGGTTGGTGGATTGAAAGATCAACATGACTGCTGCTGCTATGTCTGCTGGCAGCCCTGGAAAGTCAAACTTACCCTGGACTGCATCCAAAGCCCTGTGGGCAGCAGGATAGGGAGGGGATTCTGCCCCTCTCCTCTGCTCAGGTGAGACCCACCTGGAGTACTTGTGTTCAGCTCTGGGATCCTCAACATAAAAAGAATGTGAATCTGCTGAAGTAAGTCCAAAAGAGGACACAAAAATTATCAGAGGAATGGAGTACCTCTCCCATGAGAATACATTGAGGGAGTTAGTATTGATCAGTCTGGAGAAGGGAGGGCTTCATGGAGAGGCATGAAATCACAGAATAATGCTGAGTTGGAAGAGACCCAAATAAATAACTTAAATCCAACTCCTGGCCTTTCACAGGACATCCCAAAAATTACACATGTCCCCAGGAGAGCTGTCCAAAAGCTTTGTAAGCTCTGGAAGACTTGAGGCTGGGACTATTTTCTTGGGGAGGCTGTTCTAGTGTCAAACCATCCTCTAAGCAAAGAAACTTTTCCTGATACCCAATCTAAACCTCTGCTGACACAACTTCAAGCCATTCCCTTGGGCCCAGTCATTGTCACCACAGAGCAGAGATCAGTATCTACTTCATGAGGAACCTATAAGTGCAATGAGGTTCTCCTCTCAGGCTCCTCTGCTCCAGAGCAGAATAGAGCTGAATCCAAATAAATCCATATTATAATATTCAGATTATAGCCTAGAGCTTTACATATGAGTAGAATCAAGCACAACACCATCCTGGTCAAAGTTTTTACCCACAGAAGCTGGAAATTATGTCAGCCATAATTTTGGGAGTGGGTGACAGGCAAAGTGCAGGACCAAAGTGAACTTGGGCAGAAAGCACACAGTGAAGTGGTTCCACTAAATCACTATAAAACACATATACTAGCAATCACTGTCAGTGTGTTGCCTCCCCTACACCAACATCTGTGTGTTATCTAGATGTTTCAAACCCCTGGCTTGTCATCAAAAACAGGTCTCCAAATTATCTTGCAATTATCAACAGCAATGGTTTTGCTATTGCTGGTCCATCTGCACGGATCGTATTAGCCAAATGCAGCTGATTTTAACCTATATCCCCTCAAATACTACTTGTGCTTCTTCAAGACATCAACTGCTATTAATAAACAAAAAAAAATTTCCCATGAACAACCTATTTTGAATACTCAGTCCAAATTTGGCATAGTGTATTTTGTAACAGGTTTGGCTTTCCTGAAATTCTCTGTATAGACTCTGGTGGTTTTTAATCAAATTGACATGAGATATGAAAACTCTTTTAAGATATTTATAAACTCATCAGTATGTGATTACCAAGGCCATATCCATTTATTTTAAAATAAAACCTGTATGTGAGCTTACATCTAACACCACAGTTCAACAGCAAAGGGGAGGAGTGGAAGAGTTTTCTCAGCTACGTGAATATAGAAGTAAAATTCGATTAAAAAAATCACCTTTTCCTTCTTTTCCTAACTAATTGCCAAAAAACTCATCCCATCTCAGCAGAGACATTGGCATGGGTTCTGTATAAAATCATAGTGTTCAATTTCCAGTGCCCAGCTCAAAAAGCTTTTCTTTGTGTTGCATTATTCAGCAGGTAATTGATTTGACCTTATTTATATTTTTTGTTCTGGAGTGCAACTGGTGAACTCTTCTGTGTTAGTGTTCTCACAGATGAAAACTAAAGACACATCTTCATCCATTTCTGAATTATCCATGAACACATTTGAGCTTTTAAATTTGGTCTGATGTTCTAATCTATTTGAAGCAAGAACCAAGTAGCTAGATACCTTAAAAGAGAAAATTATACCGGAGAAATCGTGTGTAAGAAAAAGTGCATCACACCACTCAAAGCAAAGCTAGTGTTAAGCAGAGCTATTTAATTTCATTGGCACAGAAAACGAAAATTGTTCCTTCCTGCATGTGACTATCTTATGGTGGGTGGCAGACAGCATTAGTGCCAAGCAGGGGAGAGTTTTTTTGAGTTTGAGCAAGCCAAAAAATTGCTCATGGAGAAAGTTCACCACGTCCTGATCTTGTAAATCTCTGCTACAGCATGAGAGTTTGTGCAGCACTTTAGCTGGTTTTCTACTATTCTGTACTCACTTAATGTTTTAAAAATAAGTTAAAAATATGCTAATGGTCTCATCACAGAATACCCTGGTGACTGGGAGATATGCTAATTATTCAGCAAAGTATAGTCTGCATCTATACTCACCCCACAAGGAGCCAAATCCTTGTGCACAGCATGGGCATGAGTACATGTACTTGAAGCAAAGAGTCTGTGCATGACATACTGCCATACTTTAAGATAATATCACAAGCTAATCACTGGTTCCTGCTTGATAATACTTGTAGGAGCAGAGACCAACGATGATGGCTTCACACAGTACTTCAACTGAGTCCCTATTGCCTACAATATGGGCCAAACAGATTGTTTTGAGAATGCTGGGAGAATATTTCATAACATCCTGATGTTTACAGAGGTTAGCCAGTCTATGCTTAGTACAGGATTCTGCCTTATCAATATACTCTGGATGTTTTAGACAGATGGAAAATTGCTTGTCTGGCTTGCCTGCATGTATGCTGCTTGCTGCTTTCCCTGTTCTTGCATACAGAGCTTAATAAATCATCATATTTAGCCTTCAGATTCATGGAGTCCACGTAGCTCTATTGCCCCAATCCAGGGTTGAATTCTCCTACAAGTCCCTATATCCTTTTCTTACTGCATCACAGGATTATTCTCTTGTCCTTTTCCTTTGTCATACTCTGTTATCTAAACAACCTTTACATTCAGTAACACAGCTTAACAGAAGCACAAAATAGTCTTGAAAACACCATGCCTGACCTAGTATTCCTAAAGAAAATTGTCTAGCAGCTGGTTGAAAAAATATCTAAAGGTATATATATAATTATATATAGGGAGAGGTATGTATGAAGAAGCAGTATCTTTAGAACAAATATTTCTTACATCTTAACCACAAAATACGAGACCTATAAAACAGCACAACATCAATTCAAATTCCCTGTTGGGTTGCTGGAGTTCCAACAAAGCAGTTTGATTGCACTGCAAGAAATTGATAAATTTGAGCACTGGAGCATGCTTTGTCATTCAAAACACTTAATGCTGAAAATCTTTCTTTTGGGGGAGTTGGAGCACTATACCTAGATACAGAAAAAATTTGCTTTTATGTGTATTCACAAGGCTGACCAGTTATAGCCTTTTGCTTCCCCTCCTCTCCATTTCCTGCCCAACCCAGAGCCCCTGCCCAATTAGTCGGGAGTTTGTGTTAGACTTATGCTGAAAAATAATGCCCTGAATTCACCCTTTCAACAAAAAACATCTGCACTGCCCAGATCGTAGTTTTGGAGAAAAACCTCTTCCCCCATTAAAATGAAAAATATTCATATATCTTCCTGGGACATTTAAAAAGGAGAAATAACAGGCAGAGGGTGGGATGGAGGGAGCATGGAACATATCCCCTAATGAATTAAACAGCAGATGATAGTATCCCACAGTGAGTCATGACATATGGAGCATTAGTCATCTCTGTAGTAAAGAAATTCACTAAAAAAACATTTGGAAAGTGGGAAACAGTGGGAAATCACGATTAAACAATGAGAATGCCAGTCTAGCACACCAAGTTTGGTATAACATTACTCACATGAATAATCTTTATTAAAGATGCAGCTCATTCTGTTCACAATCTGTTCATGTAGACTGACAGATAAATAGGCCTAGGTGAATTTAATACCATAATTACATATTTGTCAATCAATGAGTAAACAAATATAGACTGAATAGCATTTCCTTAGCATTCTTTTATATTTTCTATTTTTCTGAACATAATATTTTCATGACAAAGCAAGATTAAAAGAGATTTCTCAAGCAAGACACTCAAAGAAAATAGTAGGAATTGGACTTTGACTCCACTTTAAATAGCTATTGGTACTGAAGACTATTAGAAATTTTGAAGAGAGTTTATTAGAAGAGGGAACCTATTAGAACTTTACTATCAGACATTTCTGATTTTCCATAATTGTTGTATTTAACAACTATCTAGCAAGATGCACACATTATTTTATGTGATATAGTTGCAACAATTAATCTATAATATTTCATCTATCCTTCTAGTGGGATGCGACTCATAAATTCTATTGAGATTGCTAGAGGACCTGCACCAACCAAACAGTAAAATAATGAACTTGCCTCTCCGGAAAATACCTGTCTTATTACTGCATTAGTAGTTTGATTTTTCCTAGAACTGAAACCTTTTCTGACGCAAAACACAACTCTAGTAAGAGGGGCAGATCTTTAAAACATTCATGAGGGTGATCCAGCTACATAAAACCTTGACAGGATATCACTGTAATGGCCAAAACTAATGAGGAAGTCTTGAATTTTACTTTCCAGCATGGATATATGACTTATGCTTGCCCAATTCCTCAATCCCTTTTGCCTTGAAAGCCAGAGGGATATCACTACTGCATTCCACTAGTCTTCACACTGCTAAATAAATATCTAAAGCAGAGACTAAAGCAGTTTGTTCACCTCCTATTCCAAATTTTCCTCATGATGGACTGTATATAGATTTAATCCTAGGTTCCCACTCCAAGCCATTCCTCCACCAGAATGCCTCAATAATGGCATTTTTTGGTTATGAGCATGACCCAAAGACAGAGTAAAAGTTCATGTATTGAGCCTTTGTAGATTTGTCATAAAACAACTTCATACTGCTTACATGCCTCTCTGTACTGTCCCAATATTTTACAAAAAAAGTCAAAATCTGAAATAATGAATAATGCTGATCTTATGAAAATTATGTAGAAATACAGTCCTATAGCATAGAGCAATACTTTTTAATGTGTTTGCAATTTTTCCAGTAGTATTTTGTGCTTTTTAAGTGCATCTAAAATGAAAAGCTTGTATAATAGACTGTACTGCATAGTTTCCTTTTATTCTCTTATTTGTAAGAAGAAATTATAATAGCTTAGCTGCAGTAAAACACATAGTAGTTAGGGATTTTTAAATTAAGTTTCTTGTACTTGCATACTAGAGCTTCTCAGTTTGTTTAGTTTAAATGATTTTAATGCTGAACTCAGCACACACAGAAAGCAATTAAGCATAGGAATAAAAATATTTGGAAGGTTTAAAAAATTGTATCAATGCTATTATTCTACTTAATAATAGATCTTTCACTGTAATTTAGAAGGCAGTTTATCTTACAGTTAAAGTGATAAAACATAACTGTAAAAAATAAATAGCTTTTTCACAAACCACTGATTTAATTAAATTCAGAGACCATTGTGAACTAGTTTTACGATTCAATTTTTGCATTGTATTTTTGTTCTTTTAATCTGAATGCCTATGTATGCATAGGCATGCAGATTATAAATATAGATGCAGAGATAAGTGTACTTTAATAATTCATTTAGGTTGGATTGCCATGCTGTATAGGTTGGTGTTTTCAGCATGCTGTATTTCAACTATTAGGTATAGTTTTATAGGATTACAAATTCCCAGATCTTTAAAAATCAGGCAAAAATAGAGCAATTCTAGTCAAAGAAAAGAATGCAAGATTAAGAAAACTCAGTTATAAAATGAACTGATTTGCTAAATTATTTTCCAGACTTTCTTTCCTAAACCAAAACTTTACTTGAGTTTTCAAGATGGGATATACACACGAGCTTTCTACCACTTTACTTCAGCACAGGGTCAAACACAGTGGGGGCCTCATGGCTGAAAAAACTTGGGAGATTTGCATATATATATATAAAAATTTATGCACATCTTTCATAGAGCTCCTTCTTCAGCTGTAAGGGCTGCAGAAAAAAGGAAAGGAAAAAGAATGGAAAGATTTCTTACCTTCCCAATCACACATTTGAAAATACAACAGATGAGAAGTAATTTCCACACTAGGATAGAAATTAGTTGGCTGGCCTAGACGAAGGGCAAAGTTTGCCTTGTTTGCTCTTTGCTGTTCACTGTTTTTTCTATTCACCAGGGCCCCTTTAGCAGCTTTTGTTCCAACTATTTCAAATCACTGTAACTACGCTGGTTTCAACAAATCATATCTAAAGATGACCTACCTTTATAAATTCATCTCTATTGGTAGTAATAAGATTAATTTTATGGAGAATTTAAAAAAAAAATTTCAAAACTTCAGTGTGGAAGAGATGGGATGGAGCTGAGCTGAGGGCTGTGGGACACACCTGCAGAAGCACATGGCAGCACAGAGAGGCTTGTGTCCACCTGCTCTTGGGAGGAGGAGGAGATGTCATATGGCAGATGCCTGTAGGAGAGGATCCTGCCAGAAGCTGACAGACGGATGAACAGAGTATGATCACCCCGTAGAAGGACATTTAGAAAACCTGTTCGTGATGTGGCAGAATTGGAAAGGTCCCATAGTGAGAATAGCCACGTAAGGAAATACTGTGCCTTGAAAGATGTATAAAACCAGCTCGTTTCTTTGAATAAATGATTCAGATTCCCTGCTGGTCTGAGTCTGTGTCTCAGTCACTCACACTTAAATGATCACAAGTATGAGCTAATTCCTCTGGGTTTCTTGAGACTTATTCTCTCCTGTGAGGTTCAAAACATGAAAGTCTTGCTTTCTTGTTGGTGGGAATAAAGTTTTGTATCCCACACTGTTTTATGAGAGTTCATATCATCAGAACACCAACACCTGCTAATAACACCATGACTGAGGGTTCAATCCCTGTATGCCATTCACTTAAAATCTGAACTCAATGATCCTTGTGGATCACTTCAAACTCAGAATATTCTGTGAAATCAAATATTGTCCACATCAACACCATGCTGAAGTGAATTCAAGGCCAGGTTGGACGGAACTCTGAGCTAGTTGAAGGGGTGTCCCTGTTATGTCAGGGCAGTTGGAACTACATAATTGTTAAGATTCCTTTCAACCCAGGACATTCTACAGTTCTATGATTCTGTGTTGAACTCCTGAGCCTGAAGAAGAGATGGCCTATAAACCAACATATTTTTCTTTAGCTACTGAAACAGCCTGACACTCCACGTCCACCATTTAGCCTTGTCCCCAGCTAGGAACCCTATGCTCCTACAAGTGTGCCCAGAGAATTGCTTCTGTCAAAAAAAAAAAAAAAAAAAAAAA